>CABFVX010001254.1:0-98656 GCA_902151425.1 Timema shepardi | reverse complement strand
CTTCCCCCCCCCCCCGCTTTCCCCTCCCCCGCTCCCCACCCCCCAGAATAACTGGCACAAACCGGTGTTTTTATAATGTTATATCCTTTGAAAATGTCAAGAGAGGGAAAAAAAACCTGTCACTTGACCATAAAGTTCTTGATATACTCTACAAGTTTGTCCATCCCTTGAAGGCCTAGGGGGCAAGAGAGCCTATCTTGGGGCAAAGGGTGATGTCGGTTATTGTCTCCGGAGAGACCTCTCGCGTCTGACGTAACTCGAGTGTTTATGTAGGAGAGAGCTTCATCCAATATCAGTAGGGGCCTCGCAGTATAAAATGTTTGTCGTCGGTAAGGGGGCTGATATATATTGAGCAGGAAAAAGGGGGGAGGGGGAGGATAGTTTTAATATCCTCAAGTCCCTCCCTCCCTCCTCCATTTTACTCTTTTTTTGGTGTCATCTATCTTGCTCGTATATATATCCAGGCACCACCGCCATCTTCACTCCTTCATACGTTTGTTCTAAACTGGACCCGACCGGCAATATCACGCTCGACCCCGGACGATATTGAAACAAATCTTTCATTTTATCTTTCGCCCTCTTTTTTATCTCTCTTTTTCTCTTGACCCACCCCTCCTTCCTTTTTTAAACTCTGGCTTCTCTCCTTACTCGCCGTTTCTTGTCGTCCGTTAAGTAGTCTCTAGTTTTTCGCAATCTTGACGTCTTTTTTTTTGTATAGTAGGCCCATTTCTATTATTATGTTTATTTTAAATTTATTAAAGAGGTTTTTTTAAAAAATATTAATTTACTAAATGTTTAGGTAGGTGTTGAATAACAATTTTTTTAAACGAAATAATATATATTTAGTATTTTTTTAAATATCTTATTCTAGTTAATTAAAATGAAACGGAACAAGGAATGGTACTTTATACGCATTCTTAATTTTTTTCTCAATTAGTTTGATTATTTTATTATTAGTATTTTTTTACTTTTACTATTTCTTCTTAAGTCCGTGCCGACTTAGGCTAAAGTTCCCTTTTCTTAGGAGTAATCTTTTAGAAAATACTAACACTTTTTTACGGCCAAAATTGGTACCATTCTACCATATTTTAAATATTATTTCTTAGGTAGGGGAGACCGGGGAGGTTTGCAACGGAATTCACAAAAAAAAAAAATACACGTTCATTTTTATGAAATAAATAACTATGTTTTATAGACATGTTCATACACGTGTTTCAAAATAAAAATTCAACTTTCATGTGGCAAAATTTAAAGTGGTTTAATTCAATTTTGAACTTAGTATTTGGGGCAGATGTGGGGCGCATTGCAACACATTTTTACAATCATATCTACAGTAGCCCCATGGCTTCTTTGGTGCTGACTGGCAGCTCAAAGCTGACTTCTGACAGCCAACATTTAGGTATACCTAAATTATGACTGTCAGAAGTGACAGCCGCTAAACACATGTTTTTGCAGATCATATGGTTCGGCGTAGGGATACATAATTTGGTCTAGTAACTTTTCAAAGCCATCAACTGTCAGCTGTGAGCTGTCAGTCATCACCAAAGAAGCCATGGGGCTACTGTATGATGAATAAAAGCAACACACATTTAAAAGTACATTTATTCTACATCAATGTTCAGTTAGGTCCCTACAAATAAATGTCAGAATTACATTTTAGACATAATAGGCCTACATAAAAAGGATTCTCTTTCGCACAATACCAATAGGCCCAAAATTTGCTGATAATACACTGAATCCTTTCTTCACTTACATTAAAACCATATTTCACTCTTTAATTTGGTACAACTCTACTATTTAATGAGAGAATGTTTAGGAGTGAGCATTAAGTTATTCAGCTGTTTACATTATAATTAAGGGCCCTAAAATGTTCAGCACATTTTTTTATTATAATCAGGGGAGCTCAGTGTTTTAAATTAATTTTTAACTTTTTATTTTTTATAGGATGATAAAAATAAATTATAAGCGTTCGTAAAAACCGATAGTTTTAATACACTAGGGTAAGTTGTAACCATTGTCTGATAACAATGGACAATTAATGAGAATGCGCAGCGTTTCTGGGACTCAGCAAATGGTGAATCTGTTGAAGAACAACAATTTAAGCTCAATAACACGTCGTTTGACTTAATTGATATTGAAATACACCTACCGTTACAACCTGCCCGTGTTCCAAATCACCCCGTTCTCCCCTACTTGATAATAAGTTATACAGGTGTGGGCTGAAGACATCTTACCGGGAATTTTCCACATGTAACTTGTTACCGTAGTTTTCCAATCTTCCCTACAAATTAATGCAATTACACTTGCTCTAAATTAAACTCACCATTTATTGTCCTAATTATTAAGTTATTTATTGCCTTTGTGTTAAAATGTTAAGCCTAAATTATTTTAAAAAAAATCCGAACTATTTTTTTTAGTAATAATGAATAAAGGGCCATTAATTAGCATGCTCTAATTAGACTACGAACTATTCACAGTTGACATAATAGATAAATGACGTTTATATTTAATTAACACTCGATCCCTTAAGAAACACAATTAGCTTAGCTCTTTTTTTTGTAGGGGGGGGTGGTGGTGGTCAAGTAACCTCAGAGGTCATCCATAAACATCGTAACCAACTTTTTATTAACTTTTTATACCACTCTCCACCATGTAACACAAAGTTTACATTTAATCTGCCCCTTGACCCCCATTCAACCAATATTACGTAAATTTTCACATAAAGAGTGAATGTCATTATTTATTTATTTTCTTAGCACTGCTTCTCAGACTACTGTACTACCCGTTCCGGTTATACGCTTATGTGCTAATTAAGTTATAGTTTTAAGGACTAGAAAGGTTATAATAATTATAGGACGCGTACCCGCATTTGCGTAGCGGGAACGTGAAAAACCATTTTGAAAAAAAAAACTTGAGTACACACGACCGAGATTTGAACCTCGATCTCCATATCATCAGCAGTCTAGTCTACTGCGAGAGTAGCGCGTTAGACCACGTGGCCACCGAAGCGAATACGAAAATGTTGAGTTTTTTTTCTCTATATCCTTAGAATTTTTATCCTCCTCATTTCTACCCATTAGAGTAAATATCCGGGTAGTTTGAATGGGTAGTAGGCTTAAGCCATGAATGAGAAGGTTATAAATTAGATTAAATGTATCCTCATTTGTATAAGGAAAGAATAGTAGATGACGCAAATCTTGAAGGAAGAGGAAAACAAAAAGTTACCCCCTAAATAAAACAAGAAAATACCACATTTGGAACGTGCTTCTGATTGATGTGATTTTAACAGCGGGTTCGTCTCTTGTCCCCTCCCTTGGGTCATATCATATGGTCTAGCACGTGGCACACGTCATTTTAGTGTGGGGTTGAAATGTCTGGCCTCCTCCCCTCCTCCTAAATAACACCTCCTTTCTCTCACTCACTCTCCCATCTGGACTTTCTGCCCACCACGTTCCTCCGTCTCCCTTTATTATTACTATTCCATTATAGCTCTCTGCACCATTCAGTCGTAAATTGCCATACACACAAACTTCCTACAATGAAGAGAGTTGGACGGAAAGAAGGGGGAGGGAAGGGGGGCGAGAATGCTGACTGCACGGTTTCAAAACCTTTAGTAAAAAAAATATAAAAAATTGCCCTCTAATAAGTCAAAATGTGTGCGGTGTTTTTAAAGTTTCGCTTTTCTTCCCTACCACTGACAAAATTATGTTTTTTAATAGGTAGGGAGGTTTTGAGAGAGAGAGAGAAACAGAAGTTCCAGTCGATGTGTGATTTTTTGAGTAGACTAAGCTATAGAACATTTCAAAAACATTTTTACACTCAATCGACATGATATTATTTATTTAAAACTTCGGTGCCCGGATGGTCTAAGGCGTCGCGCTTGCAGTAAACTATACTGTCGATGATAAGTTAGAATCTCGGTTGGGTGTACTGAGTTTTTTCAAAATGGTTTTCCACTGACCTTTAACTCTAACACGGGTACACATTTTCTAAAATATAGGTTTTCTCATCCTTAAAATTATTAGCGTAACCTAATTAGTATATTCCGAACGAGTAGTAAGACGCCGTGCTAAAAAAAAAAGGCTAAGCAGGGAGAGATTTCAGAGAATGCACCAATTTTGGTCTAGACTAGTCTCTAGTGAAGTAATGCTCAACCTCACACGGCACACTAATATTTGCTGCGAATCCTCGCGTCATACTGAATGTGCAAGTCGGTGGCACTATGGAAGGCCCGGGTATACGCATGCGTAAAGCTAAACAGGAAATGCGTTTAAGAAACAACAAGATTAATTACTCAACTCTTTGACTTTCATGCCATTCAGTACCCTGGAAATTTAAATATAGTAAAAATTTCGTATATTTTTCTCTAATTCTTTAAAAAAAATGGTATTGAATTTAATAGCTCTTAAATATTTTGTTTATCAACAATAATGAAACGTTGAAAGATTTTCCTAATCACCCTTTGAGAACTACTGGTCCAGATAGAAACTGTAAATCCAGTTATGGAATGCAAACCCTCCGAACAAAATGTCCTCCGGTTAATCAACCATTTTGTTTCAATTCAAAGTTGTATTTTTTTTAACCAAATCAATATAATAAAATTAATATTCTCAATTTTCTCAAACGACTCTAATGAGAAGTTATGAAACCCCCTATATTTTTGGCAGGAAGTTGGAAGCTAAATATGCACACACACACACACACACACACATTAGGTAGGAGGGCTAATGTTGCACATATGACACGCGTCACGTGGTCTGTCTTAGGGAAGATGTGTTTCCTAGTTTCTGGAAAAATACGGAAAGGGCGCACGCGTCTCCCATACCCCTCGTCCTTCCCCCCACCCCAACCCTCTCTTAGCGCGGGAGGGTGAAATTGAAAAGTCGCGGGCGTTTGAAAAAAAAAGGCGTCTGGATCGTTGCGCTTGCAGACGGAAGTTCTATCATCACGTCATTGAGGTTGTCCTATAACTCGTTTCATTAGAAAAAAACTGCCCCTCCACACCCTCTTATTCCTTCTGTCCAAAACCCTTGTATTATTTACTAAAAATATAAATTTGGAAGTGTGAAAGATGTGTAGCCTTTGGAGTGGAAGGGGTTCAATTTCCCTCGTCAGTCCATAAAACATTTCAGACCTTCCTCTGCCTTACCCCTCCCCTTAAATCCCAGGCCCCATCCACCTCAACGCAAGACTAATTATTTGTTTGGAAACCAAACAAGAATATTTTATTTCGCGGCCATTTATTTCGTACACGTTTAGTTTGAGAATCGTGTTGGATTTCTTCGTCTCACGTTATGTTTTTTTTTTATTATTCCTTAAGAAAAATGACTCCGTGAAATTAAGTGGACCAATTCAAGCGAGGAGGTATTAATCAATTCACAAAACGTTTAAAATTATTTCCAAACAGGTTTTACTTAGTTCATTTTATTTTTGCATAAAATGTGAACAAGGACCGATTTATTGTGTCCAAACACCTGGTCTTTGGATTTTGGTATGGATTTAGTAGAAAGTGAGAACTTTTTATGGTTGGCCTTCAATCATAATAAATCTACAAACTCTCTTAACCCCGTGCCTTTAGCTGATATAGTGTCTACTATGAGGTAGGAAAAAAATAATTCAAAATGTCTTTTGAACATATGATCCATAGAAAAGAAGACTAATAGCTATTCACTCAAATGTTAGATTTATTCAAAGTCCTTGGATAGTCTTCCAATGTTCCTGATAACTCTAGTAGTATAATAAATATTGTCACCCAGATTTTCCTAATCACTCTAATAGTACAATTACTATAGTCCCAGATGTTCCTAATCACTCTAGGATTACAATCACTATAGTCGTCCAGATGTTCTTTAATCACTCTAGTAGTACAATCACTATAGTCTCCCAGATGTTCCTAATCACTCTAGTAGTACAATCACTATAGTCGCCCAGATGTTTCTAATCACTCTAGTAGTATAATCGCTATAGTCTGCCAAATGTTTCTAATCACTCTAGTGGTACAATCACTATATTGTTCCAGATGTTCCTAATCACTCTAGTAGTACAATCGCTATAGTCTCCCAGATGATACTAATCACTCTAGGATTACAATCACTATAGTCTCACAGATGTTTCTAATCACTCTAGTAGTGCAATCACTATAGTCTCCCAGATGATCCTAATCACTCTAGGATTACAATCACTATAGTATCCCAGATGTTTCTAATCACCCTAGTAGTACAATCGCTATAGTCTCCCAGATGTTTCTAATCACTCTAGTAGTACAATCGCTATAGTCTCCCAGATGTTCCTAATCACTCTAGTAGTACAATCTCTATAGTCTCCCAGATGTTTCTAATCACCCTAGTAGTACAATCGCTATAGTCTCCCAGATGTTTCTAATCAGCCTAGTAGTACAATCGCTATAGTCTCCCAGATGTTTCTAATCACCCTAGTAGTACAATCGCTATAGTCTCCCAGATGTTTCTAATCACTCTAGTAGTACAATCACTATAGTCTCCCAGATGATACTAATCACTCTAGGATTACAATCACTATAGTCTCACAGATGTTTCTAATCACTCTAGTAGTGCAATCACTATAGTATCCCAGATGTTTCTAATCACCCTAGTAGTACAATCGCTATAGTCTCCCAGATGTTTCTAATCACTCTAGTAGTACAATCGCGATAGTCTCCCAGATGATCCTAATCACTCTAGGATTACAATCACTATAGTCTCCCAGATGTTTCTAATCACTCTAGTAGTACAATCACTATAGTCTACCAGATGTTTCTAATCACTCTAGTAGTACAATCACTATAGTGTTTCAAATGTTACTAATCACTCTAGTAGTCCAATCACTATAGTCTCCCAGATGTTCCTAATCACCATAGTAGTACAATCTCTATAGTCTCCCAGATGTTCTTAATCACTCTAGTAGTACAATCACTATAGTCTCCCAGATGTTCCTAATCACTCTAGTAGTACAATCTCTATAGTCTCCCAGATGTTCCTAATCACTCTAATAGTACAATCTCTATAGTATCCCAGATGTTCCTAATCACTCTAGTAGTACAATCTCTATAGTCTCCCAGATGTTCCTAATCACCATAGTAGTACAATCACTATAGTCTCCCAGATGTTCCAAATCACTCTAATAGTACAATCACTATAGTCTCCCAGATGTTCCTAATCACCATAGTAGTACAATCACTATAGTCTCCCAGATGTTCCTAATCACTCTAGTAGTACAATCACTATAGTGTTCCAGATGCTCCTAATCACTCTAGTAGTACAATCGCTATAGTCTCCCAGATGTTCCTAATCACTCTCGGAAGACCATCTGCTGAGACCAGGACCCCAATCTTCTTAGTTCCTTGATTCCACCGCAGGGAGCGAGCCTAATTTTTGTCACCCTTCACTATTCCTCATCCTTGGTCGAAGTTCCTGTCTCATAGTTGACATAACCACCCCATACCCCCCGTCCCTTCTTTCTTAAAAGAATGTTTTTCTCCCCCAAAAACAGAAGGAAGTGGGAGTATGATTTAATGGCACGCGCGAGTCACGTCCTCATTTTTCCAGATTTCCAGAAAAATCTTTGCGCGTGTTTCAGGAAGTGACATGAGAAAATGAGACGCATGTCTTGTCTGGTTTATTGTATCCCATTTGTCTGTCATCTCACCCCCTTTTCCCTTACAAAAACCATCGCCCCACCCCCACCACACCCTTTGGGTAGCATCATGTTAACACTCACTATACACCTAGAGATCCGACGTACTGAACTAAGGCTAATATTCACACTGGCTCAGTACTCGGCAGTATCTTTTGTACTGACGTATAAGGCTGCACCCCGATTCGGTGGTCGCATGCATGATCTAACGCGCTACTCTCTTGTTGGATTAGACTGCCGAAGGCAGAAAGATTGGGGTCCATTCCCGGGCGGCTGCACTAAAGTTTTTTACAAAATAGTTTTCCACTCTCCTTCAACGTAAATGCGGGTGCACTTCCTTTAACTTAAACCTTACTAACCCCTACCACATTGATGTTATTATTTCATAGACGTATCACCAGAAATGGTAGTAAGTAATAAGCGGTGTTATAGCAACAACAACAAATGTATACGGTCAAAGAAACATAGGCCTACAGTAGCTCTATGGCTTCTTTAGGGCTGAGGGACAGCTCACAGCTCACAACTCACAGCTGATGGCTTTGAAACGTTACTCAGACCAAATTATGTATCCCTACGCCGAACCATATGATCTGCAAAAACATGTGTTTAGCATCTGTCACTTCTGACAGTCAAAATTTTGGTATATACCTAAATGTTGAATGTCAGAAGTCAGCTGTGAACTGTCAGTCAGCACCAAAGAAGTAATGGGGCTACTGTAGCCTTATTAACTAATGTTAACCACAATAACGATGGGTTACAAAGCCATAGGGGAACTGGCGGTCTAGGGGTAAGGAGTCAGACATATGCTGTGGGTCCGGGATTCAATCCTTGGTCCCGACACAGATTTATCTGATTGACAAACCCTTCCTTCACCTCTGACAAGAAGTGTATTAATCACAACTTGTGAATGTGGGGAATGCCAGGCCTCCACCGTGGTTCGGATCCCACGTTAAACTGTAGGTCCTTTATTTCATCTCACAATCACCCTATCATTACACATTAGCGTAAGTGCGTATAACCCGACCGGGTAGTAAGACGCGGTGCTAATAATAATGATAATAATAATACAAGGCCGTACATGGCCGAATTTCACCGACAAAATGGCCGAAATAAAATGTGTGGGTTTTTTTCGGCCATATTTGCCATTTCTCGAATATTCCTTACTGCAGCAGCTGGAATATATTTTTATTGAGATCTCATATATTATTAATACAGGTTTATATTGATTCGCATTGGTCGATTAGGGCAATTTAATTACATTATTGTCAGAAAGGAGACATTGATGGGATATTTTTCTCTCTTTCTACAGACATTTTGTATTTCCACAGTTTTTTTGTTCATTAAACAATGTGATTTTTAATAGAGGACTGGTGTTTTAATAAATACATATTATATCATGTCACTTGTTGGTGTGGTGGTCAGTGCACATAGCTACGATCCTAGAGGTCCCGGGCTCAGTTCCCAGCTGGTACCTTGGGTAATTATTTTTCCTGAAAATGGAATTTACCCCCCCACGGTCACCAGGGTTTGGTTATTTAGGCTTTAGTTAGGTTGTAAGTGCTTCCATGTTTCACAACCTCATAATCACCATCACCTCATGTCATCAGGACATGAAAAGAGCCTCCACGGAAAATATGTACGATTAGTACATTCGGGCATCCCCCTGGACAAAGGTACGTTAGAACTGGCTGATATTTCCACTACTGGGCTACGGATGATGTAACCCAGTCGTGCATTATTATTATTATTATTATTATTATTATTATTTGTCCATTTTGAACGCCGCGGAGTCCTTTTCTAGAAATGTACATAAGATCTCGGTGAAAGTGTTCTTCGGTGCACTTCCGTAGCAGAAAGCAGTGCGACCACATTGTGTTGTCGTGTGCCGTCAGCCGTGTTCGGCAGAGCCAAAAACTATCGCCGAGCACGGAGCCAGTGTCGGGTTCACCAAATACATACTGGTTTCTTAATTTTTTATATTTCGTAAATCTGTCTGCGTATGGATTCAAACCCCGATCTACTCGTCACCGGCAGTTTAACCACGAGAGTGACACCTTGGAACCATTGCAACAGTTAATCAACCCTCATCGGTGAGATACACGGACCAAACGCCGAGCTCATATATATATATATATATATATATATATAGTTCCCCCTGCCGCCCAAATACAGCTACATTTCCTCTAAATGATACCTTACTCATCTCTACCCAAATTAGATTCTTCTTGTGTGAATATGTTCTGAGACATATCATCTGGACATTTTCCATTTCCTTTGGTCCTGATAGTATTCCTTCATACTTTTGTAGCTTCTTCCTTTCCTGATATCGGTTAGCATTCCAAACCTCTTCTTTCTCTTCCTCTTTCCCCCCTCCCCCTCTATACTTCCTTCCATGATCATCTTCACTGAATCCTCCCTACGTAGTGTGTGGCCCAGCCAATTACATTATGACTAATTAAAATGCTTATAAAACGGACTGATAATGAGACGTGGTGAAAAGAAAAAATATTTATTTTATTTTTCAAACAAATAAGATATCCCCCTCGCTCATCAAATGGAACAGATCTTTCTAAGTAGATTGTTTTTAATTTATTTTAAACGTACCATGTGCGTACTCTATTTTTTTTTTGCTACGCCAACAAAAGAAATGGAACCTTTTATAGCTCACGATAAGAAAAAATACTTTTCTTAAAATCCAAGACAGTAACCCTCCCCCCACCCCCATTTTTTTCTTATTCTCGTATTCTCTCACCTCCACACCTCTTTAAACATAAAACCTATAAAATAACCAACACAATTCGTAATAAAAAATATACAGAAACAGGAAAAGGTGAGAAGATAAAAATCCTGTAAAAAAAATACAAATAAAAAAAACATGTCGAACATGTAAATATATATTTCATGGGCCATATGTAGAAATGTTTCCTCTTTCTTTATTTTATATACGGTGATAGACCCGTTGTCATTTTATGGCGCTGTCATCCTTTCATCCCTTAGCGAGGAGCGCATGCGTATGTGTGTGTGTGTGTGTGTGTGTGTGTGTGTGTATGCAGGGTGTCATGTTTATATGCTATGTGTGGTTTTGTTGGTTAGATGTGTGTGTGTTTGTGTGTATATCTGAACGGTATTGGCTCTGTGGTGAGGCAGAAGATATAGAAGGGTTGGTTTATTGGTCTACATCTTGGATCGAGCGCTTCGTTCCATCTACAGTTTCTTCTTGCTTGTAAAAAACCAGCACACTTTCTATGCGGGCTCTTTACATCTCTCTCTTTCTCTTGTTCATCGACTCTTTATTTTACTCTTCTCCTGTTTCCTTGTCTCCCTCTTTATACAACCATCTCACATCCACGCAGAGAAGAACCTTTTTTTTATAAGTTATACAAACAAATGTTTCGTATTTAACACGAACAAATTGGTAAGTAAATTGATCTTGACGCTGTCAAAAATATACAATTTGTCAAAAAATGACAGTTACACAGCACATGGCTCGGCGTTTGTAAGAAATGATGGTGGATTGGGCCTCTTTTTGAACTGTCAGATATGTGTTTCTTCTTATAGCGATCCGGTTTTAGTTTTTACAGATGTTTCGCTCTCTCTTTAAAACCGAAAAAACGTAAGAAATTCATCTAAAAATATATTTAAAACACGTGTTCATCGTCTTACTGCCCGTCCGGACTGTAGGTCTATCCACACTTATGGGAAACGGAGGACGTAGGTAAAATTTTAGAGAAAATTACTCTCATCCGCGTTGAAGGTCGTGTGGAAAACCATTTAGGGGTTTTAAAAAAACCTCAATTCACCCTGCAAAGATTCAAACCCCAACTCCCCTCCATAATTGGTATACCGGACTAGGCGAGGTTGGTTGATACCTTATCCCGCATGACCACCGATACGGGTGATGTCAGAAATAAAGGGAAACATAATATTTAGGCCTAAGTACGTTTTATACCTGTGACGTCACGGAAAGTCAAGATGGGAATTTCCCACGTTTGTGTGGGCCTATTTACGATTTATTCGTGGAGTTAAAAAAAGACATCACATGGTGCGGCTGAAGGAAGCGAAAGTATTTTAACAGTTTTTATATAATTGACATTTTTTTGGTCCAAAATAAATCAAATATTTCTCCAGTAGCAACATAGAGTTTAGTTTTCTGTACATGCTAATATCAACAGATCTTGAATATCTATCAAGGGTGTCCTGGAATTTTGTCAAAACTTTTTAAGTAAAGAGAAAAGGTTTTGACAAAATTCCAAGACAACCTTGATAGATATTCAAGATCTGTTGATATTAGCATGTACAGAAAACTAAACTCTGTGTTGCTACTGGAGAAATATTTTATTTATTTTGGCCAAAAAAATGTAATGCTATAAAAACTATAAAAATAACAATTTTTCAACTTATTCAGTGTGGTTTTCCAGTTATAAGGAGGTTGGGGTTTGAATTCCATCTGAGTCTATTGCGTTTTTTAAAGGGTTTTCCATTATGCCTATACGCAGATTCCGGTACATTTCCTCTAAAATCTGATCTTCATCCCTACCACATTAGCGCACTTTGTAAATTATTCGTGGTTCTAAGGTCTGAATTAGTAGTTTTTTTGTTGTTTTTAGTGGCAGTGTAGGATATGTAACCGTCTTCTGAGTTTGGGACATCGTGTAGGTGCGGTTACTTCACCCCTATGAGACGAGAGAATGATGATGATGATGATTATGTGATGCCAGTAGAGGCCGAAAGAGGTCTACAGACGATGTGACTTGTCGGCCTGATAGCCTGACCAAATCAGGTGTTGCTTACAAACTTAAATCTTGATTCACACGCTGTATGTTGACCCATGATGCATTGCAACGCTAACGAAAACAGCTGATTATCAACATGTTTTATTTTCTAGTGGATAAACATATATTTTAGATCATTCTCCCTATGAATATTTACAAATTATAGCACTGTGTCGTAGCACAATCCGACACATCAATAAACACGCTTTACATTAACGGGTTATTTCAAATCTCCTCACAAAGGATAACAAAGCTGTCTGCTTACTTCTGACCGTAGAGCGCATGCATTGTCAATTGCGCATGCGCACTAGTTTGAGATGATTGGTTCTGAGATATGATTAGTTCTCTTGTGCCTAACATCTCGAGCAGAGCGGACAAAGTAGAGAATAGTTTAACTTCAGCAGAACAGCTCGCGCCGATTAAGTGGAAATCTTATGATTGGCTCAGAGCACGTCACATGACCACGTTTCTGTTCTGCGCTAGTTTTTCGGTGAACGTGTGAATCCACAGTTAGCCTTACTTAGCACCCAATTTCATCAGTTGATTTTTGATTCTTACACCGGCTATAGACGATATGATTTGGTAAGCTCGGACGCAATATCTGGTCATGTGCGGGCGTGTCATCTGACATAATTTCCAATGTTATGTCTGGTGGCTAGTCCATCTGACCACGTGATCCCAGACAGAACTGATCAAATAAGGCGCTAAGCCAGGCCATCTGACCACCTGCTGTTAGCGTGATCCCAAACAGAAGAAGCAACAATCAACAGACCAAATCAGGCGCTAAGTCAGGCCATCTCGAAGTAACACCTAATTCAGCCAAGCTGGCTGTCAGGCCGACAGGCCAGATAACCTGTAGCCCGCTTTATGGTTGTGTTCGCGTTTATGGCAGGTGGTCAGGCGGTTGGATGAGCTGGCCACCCGACATGAAACTGAAAAGGTCAGATGACACATCCACGCATGGTCCGATATTTCATCTGATCTTACTAAATCTGCCTGACCAAATTCAAAGTCGTCTTTGTAGACGGTTTCAAACCTATAGCTTAAGTCCAATTTAACAGACCATGGTGACCATAGTGACATTTCCTGGGAATCGCACCCTAGACCTCTAGATTAGTAGCTGCTAATGCTGATCACTAGATCAAGAGGACAGACTTGACGATTATTGAGACGTGGTGTGATAAATCAGACCTTACCCAACGACTGAAGTGGTCATCACTCGGCTTTATATCGTGAAAACTTTACCTCTTACCGAATTCTAATGGAAATCAATTTCGCAAGGTTCCTTCCACCGCATGTCCTCCTACCCCTATCGCGTAGCAACTTACAGGAATGCGACGAACGCTACACCGGAGGATCCGCTAAAACCGAAACCGCTCCCGCCACGACACACAGAGCAATAAGATTATATAATGGATCTCTCATGCTTTTCAAGAGATGAGAAAAACTTGTTAGGAACTTCGCCCTCACCCTTGCTTCTTCCTCCCCGTGCGCGTCAAAAACATTCCACGGGGCACCCCAGTGTCACGAGAAACAAGAAAATACCCAATTTTACGGTCGAGTGGCGCCGCAAAGAAACTGGTCTCGCCGACTGAAGCACCGCAAGAGGGGGCACCCGCCACGGGATTTTGGGAAGATGCCCCCTTGAAGGGGGTTGCAAGCTGACCTGCCTTGGCTGACATTTTAAAGGGAAGCTGTGGCTTACGATTTTGGGCGTAATATTCCCGAGATTGTTTTGGTATCCTTTATGCAGTATTGTTGCAGTTTATATATATATATATATATATATCCATCAAAATAAATTAAATATTTCTTCAATAGAAACCGTTGAATTTTCTTCAGATATTTTTTTATCTCAACAATTCATGAATATCCCTCAAGGGTGTCCTAAAATTAGATTATTCTCTACTTCATTTTTTTTTCATTTACTAGAGTTACATAACGTGTACTTTATGACCCGACTGATTATATCAGCATAGGAGAATTTCTATGAGTGAGAGCGAAAGGTCCTACCACTTTCGCCGGTAAAAGTATATTCACATACCTTCCAGGGTTCTTTTACACGCAACAATTGACATACGACCGACGGCTTTACTTCCCCTCCGAAGGAAGTTGTGCTACGCAACATACGAACGTCGCGTTCTGTTACGAAAACTTTACCCCAAGACCACTGAGGTGCTCATCCAATGCTAATATGTTCTTGACAGATATCCAAGAACAGTTAACATTACTTTTTTTTTACATCCATCATTGTTTTTAATCATTGACCTGGGTCAGTTTTTTATTCAAGCCATATATTTTCCACTACCTGCTTGATAGGCCTGTCGTAGCTTCATATGTCTTATAATTTAACTTAATACTAGGACAAGCACAACATCCAGTTCCCAACCTTTAATTCGTCACTATGAAAGGGTAAACCCACATTCCACCAATGATACATTTTTCAGCCATGCTGGGAACCGAACCCAGCACCCTTAGTTCAGTGAGCAGACACGCTACCAACTGAGCTAAGGTGTCGGATGTTTTATATTACTATGTGTAGAAAATTAAACTCTCCGTTTATATTGGAGAAATATACTCTTTTTGATGAAAAAAATATTTGATATGAAAATTGCAAAAACACTGACCTTTTCTTGCGCCCCCTTCTATCTCAACTTGAACATTCCGTCTATCTTGAAAGATAGCTTACCTTGACGGGTTACACTATGGTTAGATTGTGGTGTGTTGTGGAGTACTGCCAGGGAAAGCAGATATTGTTAAAACAGAATCTATTATACGTTTTCCTCTACTCGGTAATCATTTAGATCATTCATTTATAATGGGATTAAATAGATAAGCTGTTATACACTATTGTCGTTGTACTATTGGCAGCATAACTGCCCTCCCGAGTGAGAAATGGCTGTTTTATCTTTTAGCTCGCGATATTACTTGATCACACATTTATAGACACCGATTTACACACGTCCTTCACAGATTCTGCCTTAAATTATCAGTGAAGAAAGCCCTTGCACATGGGATGACTCATGGATAGCTAAGAGGTAACAGAATCTACGTCATAAGTTAAAGGTTCCGAGTTCAATTCCCGTGTCCAGTTGTCGTGTTTTTTTGTTGTTTTTTTCAATTTATAGAATACAATCGTATATGCTCTACAAACCTCTAATGGGAATGTATTTTCATTGATAGCTGGTCAGTGAATGTTATACTCAGTGATAAGAATAGTTCATAGGTAGACCTACAGTTTATACATGATCTACTTAACCTGGCAACACTTCACGACATGACACTGAAGTTAAGGCCATCATGTGATCGGTAAAATTAAGACTGCTAGTTGTCTGTCAGAATACCTAAACAGAGTGTACTGATTGTTGGGCACTAGTTAAAGAACATGAATCGGAAGATGACATTTTTAAAAGGTGCACTGGAATTTACCTGATAAAGTGGATGAAATAGACCTATCTTATTATTATTATTATTATTATTATTTGGCACCGCGTCTTACTACCCGTTCGGTTTATACGCTTTAAGTACTAACTACGCTAATGGTTTAGGAATTGGGAAGGTTGAATTAGAGAAAGTGAACACGCATTTGCATGGATGGAGAGTGGAAACCCATTTAGGGAAAACCACCCCCAATTAACCTGACCGAGATTCGAACCTCGATCTCCCCGTCCTCAGCAGTCGAGCTCAACATGACTAGCGCGTTAGACAACTACGCCACCGAGGAGGATGCTATCATATTGATATGTGTGTGATTGTGTAAAATAAGTGGGGAAAAAACCCAAGTGTACAGATGTTTGAATTTGTTTGTGCACGCCACGTCCTACTAACCACCCGGACTATCCTTGTATTTATACTAATAGGGCGAAAGGTTGAGTTTAGAGGAAATGCACCAACATTTTCGCGGAGGAAAGGTGGAATAAATAATTCAGAAAAAAACACTTCCAGTACCCGGTCGAGAGTCAAACCTCGACCTCCTCTGTAAGCTTAGAACAAAATAAATTAATGCCTTAGTCCAAGTGCTCAGCGATGAGGGTCTAGTTTTGGTGATAGTAGACATGATAGTTGGCCGTTCGTTGAGTAACAGCAGGCTATTAGGTCTAGTAGAACTGGCTGCTTGTTACTTTCAACCCCGGGCACGCGGATTTAGCTGTCAGTCTCGTTTGCTGGTGGTGGCGAGGTCTGGGTTCGAATACTAGCCGGTCTGCCATTCTTCTCCCACCCAAATGCGCGCGCAATACCCTTAAACTCCACCTCCCTCATACTTAACCCATTAGTGTGAAAATTCTAACCCGGATGGGTGATAAGACGCGTAGCACTTAAAAAAAGGTACATTGCACTTTATTTTTTATATTAAAATAGACATTTTTTTACAACTGGTAAGATCTGTGAGACGAAATAATAGGTATGTAAATTGTTGTAGAAACACATCACCAAAGATCATAAATGAAATAATATACACTGGCATTAGGATTAGGAACACTGTTACAGGAAAATTGAGAAAAGAGAAATATCTTTATTCACCAAAGAGCATAAGAATCAAATTAATTTTCATAACCTGAATTAAAATGTATTTGCTTAGGCCTATAGCTCAGAAATTATTGGTTTTATAAAAAAATATTTTGAATAAACGATTTTTATCTTTAATAGTACTTCAAATTTATAATGTAAGTTATTTCGTATCACAAATAGTTGCGGAGAAATAATCAAAATTGTAAATTTCTGCTTTTAAAAAAGTACACTCAAAATCATTTTCATGGTAAAATGAAAGCTGCCATTTTGTTTGTAATATTAAACATTGCCTAGATACAAATTTAATCAAATCATTAGAACGGATTTTGAGAAAAAAAAATCATTGTAATTAATTTTTGCACTTAAGTAAACCACCCTTAATCTTAGGGCTAGATATTTACTTCCAAAATTTTCTCCCAAGGGAATCTTATAAAAACACTATATAGCAAGTCTAGGCCAAGGTACATGTAGACAGACAGACGGCATCGCAAAAACAACTTATTTGATTTCATGTCATCATTTATCAAAATCTCGAGCTAGATTTTTTCGACAGTCACAATCTTACTTCTCTCTCCAAGGGGTCGAGAGAAATTAATAATCAATTAGAATTTTTTTTTTTTAATTAGAGTAAAAGCTCCCCTTTAATGTTGCGACCATATCTTCGGTGGTTTACATACACTACGAGACTGTGCGGGGAAAAAAAAGCCCAGGAGGAGAGATTACGTGAAGTGGAGGGGTGGGAGGGGTGTAGGAGGAGAAAGAGGTGAGGGGGACGGGGGGAGAAGATGGTCTTCGCCCCCGCTGCGCGGGTGATGCCGACCATGTGTCGAGAATAAATCACACCTTTTAGCTTCTATTCAACACAGATAGACCTTGCTGGCTGCTAACGAAAATAGGTGAGGCGTATTGAACCAGGGAATAGGGGGGGGGGGGAGGAGATGGAATATGGATATATTGAAACGTTCTGTTGTAGAGCAGCTGTTTGGTTGGGTCTTAATACATTCTACTAATTCTTGTAGACTTTAGGTTAAGAGTCACTCACGATACGAGTGGGCGCTACTTGTATACGATCCAATTTTCATAGGAAGGACCTTGGATGACCAAAAAGTTATTAGATACAAGGTATTATTCATAGGTCAGGTCATGTGATCTGCAGCTAGTCACATATAGTGAAATGTTATCTGTTGGACGCAAAAATGTATGTGCATTTTATAAAAAGACTTTTCCTGGGAAAATTGAACTGTAGGTCTACACGTACTTTTCAAATATTTGTAAGCCCGTTATTTGAAAAGTGAAAAAACACGCTGCCACTATGACGGGGAAAATATTACAATGTAGGCCTATTTACACTGTTAATCAGTTTAATTTATAAAGTAAGGAGAAATTATACCGTAGTCCATGAGGAAGTATTTATTATTGGAAGCTTTATAAAACTAATTTCTAGATGAAATTTATAATTAATAAATCAAATAAGACATATTTCTTGAATGCCAAGTTTTTGTGACTTGTTGGTTGTCGAAAGTGGGCCTACTAAACAAAAGTCTGACGTTAGTAAAATATTTGGGTGAACTGGGGGTGGTTTTTCCTAAATGGTTTTCCATTCTCCCTCCACGCAAATGCGGGTTCACTTCCTCTAATTCAACCTTCCCAATTCCTAATCCATTAGAGTTATTAGTACTTAAAGCTTATAACCCGAACGAGTAGTAAGACGCGATGCTAAATATTATTATTAGTAGTAAAATATCTTAATAAACACTACCTGGAAATGAACCAAGGTCACCTAGACCTAAGTCGAATACGCTAACCACCTATAAAAGATAAGCTATTATGAAATAATAAAATAAAAATCCATATATGTTAGTCTAAAAAATCAATTTGCTACAAATTAACAAATTCCTATAAAATTATTGGATTTTTTAATAACTTATATACCTTCCATCTGTAAAACTAATAAATGTTTCTTTAATATCCTCTCACCCACCTCGGCGGCTTACTTATCTATAGCACTGGTTTCGTGTTGAGCTAGGCTGCCGAGGATGGGGAGATCGAGGTTCGAATCTCGGTCGGGTGAACTGGGTGTGGTTTTTCCTAAATTGTGTTCCACTCCCCTTCCACACCAATGTGGGTTCACTTCCTCTAAATTTAACCTTCCCAATTCCTAGCTCATTAGCGTAATTAGCAGTTAA
The DNA here is from genome assembly GCA_902151425.1 of Timema shepardi. Lineage (NCBI taxonomy): Eukaryota > Metazoa > Arthropoda > Insecta > Phasmatodea > Timematidae > Timema > Timema shepardi. Next base: position 79,539 of record CABFVX010001254.1, on the reverse strand, counting down.
GCGTATAAACCGAACGGGTAGTAAGACACGGTGTTATAATTTAATTTTGTTTTATTATCATATCTTAAAATAAAATGTCCTCAAACCGTCTTTTCAATGTAATATCACCACCGCCCGTCATTGAATGGAGTTGTTAAATTAATTCTGTAAGCTCTACTTAATGAGGTAAAATCCTATATGATATTTTGAATGTTAACTTATAAAATACATTGTAACATTGATATTAAAATTGTAGTCTAAATGGGCGTTTTTGAGCATTTTGTAATGGTTTCACAGATAAGCACCGTGCACAAATATTCATTCGGTCATAATAAAGACATACTGTAGTTATTAACAAGAAGGGTGACCGGCGGTCAAGGGTTAAGGTGTCAGACTTCTGTGCTGGCGGCCGGGGTTCAATCCTCGGTCTCGGCACAGGTTTATCTGATTACCAAACCCTTCCTTCACCTCTGACAAGACGTGTATTAATCGCAACATGTGAATGTGGGGAATGCCAGGCCTCCACCGTGGTTCGGATTCCACGTTAAACTGTAGATCCTCCATTTCATCTCACAATCACCCATCATTACACATTAGCGTAAGTTCGTATAACCCGAACAGGTAGTAAGAAGCGGTGCTAATAATAATAATAATAATAATAATAATAATAATAATAATAATAATAATAATATCGATAAGAAACTTTGTCGCCTTGTCCCCCATCGTCACCGCGGAAAATTTCGAGTAATCGTTCAAATACGAATGCACTGCACACATTTCAGGCATATCGTAGGTCTTTTATTTTTCCTTTTACTCCCATAATACCTCGCGCGAGCCGGGAGCCTAGCTGGACCTGCTATCAAGAACGCTTCTAACACCGAAGAATAAGTTCACATAAAGAAACAATTGATGGTTTCATTTAGATGTAAAAATATTTTCAGTTTATTGAACATCCGTGCGCGTGAGTTTCAGTTCGGCTGGCTCTCCATTTTGCTTTTCGGTGGTGGGCGGGGATTATGAGTGGCAGAGTTATGAATGTGGCCCCGCCCACCTGTCATAACCGCCACTTGTCATCTCGCGGGCAGGCGCATGCGCAATGTCGCTCCCCCCTAGTATACTTCCCTCCCCCTTTTTTTTCTCACCACTTTAGAGGAGTGGGAGAAAATGCATTTGTGACGCACTACGCTGTAAACACAAACACTCAACGAGTGTTTTCTAACGAGCGCAAGGTTAATTATATTTTTTTTTAAGTTCTACTTTTAACACATAACGGCTTATTAAATAGGTAAGTGTGAGTGCAAATCACTCCACGCGAATAAAGAATGGGAAAACCACACAGATAAATAAACCCCATAGGGTAGATTTAGTTGACTAGTTTTAAGAACGTCATCTACCTGTGACGTCACGGCTGGTTAGTGAATTTACGTTTTACTCAGCGAGTTTTATAGAAATAACATTCAAACAATAACCATACATTCTTAAATAATTTTAAGAATTGTCCTACAGGGTTTCAAAATAATTATTTTTATTTTGAAGTAGTTTTTTTGTAAACGTATTTTTTTTATAAATCATATACAACTTAGGCTATTTAGTTTAGTCACTAAAATGTCCTGTAGAAGTCTTCCTGCCAGGATGTAGATTAAAAAAGTCCGTGGTAGCAAATGTCCATCTAGAATAGGAAACAAGGAAAAGGTGAAATTAAAAAGCAAGTCAATGTTTTCAAGGCTCAAATGTTAAAGTGAGTGTGAAAACTCGTTAGAGGAAGAGGGAAAGAGTTATCAGCACATAGACAAGAGCCCTCTCAGGGTGAACTTCTCATTTTCTTCCCTCTCTTTTTATTTTGTATATTGGCGTCTAAGTGTGATAGTGCTTACTTAGACTGCTTAGGTGCGTCAAGTTAAGATGTAACCATGCTTTGAAAAATAGCTTCGAAATCTCCACGTAGGCAACGTCGTTAATATATTTCAAGAGGTTATTTATGTATCAATACTATTATAGTAGATCCTCGGATCATATCAGATGGTCTTACAGCTGTAAAACCTGCATCTGTGGGCACGCAGACTAAACGAGAAGCGCGTCTACTTTGGTTTTCTGATAACAGGGAGGTAAGGACTTGAATTCCGGGTATTTTCCCTAAATGCGGTTTCTCCACGCTTTCTCTATTCGAATGAGGGTACTTTTCTTCTAAATTCAATCTTATTCATACCTATCTCTTTAATGTAATAAAATGTAGATATCCTGGGCTGGTGGTAGGCCTAAGATGAGGTGTTAAGAAAATAAGCTTGGGAAATTGACATCTGTCAAATGTGTCAATTGTGTAGGTCGGTTTATAAAATAGAATTTGGTTAACTTTTTTCTGTATGATAAAATAAAGTTATTTCTAGGTCTATCTGACTAAAAATGACTGATTTCCCTAATATGAGTCACGTTACAACATTTAGCTGCTTTCATCAAATTATATGTAAAAAAAATTCAAACTCGAAACGAAACAATAACACATGTCGGCTACAATCATCCAAAGTTTTTTTTTTTTTCAGTTCTTCTCGGACAGATGTTGCCCGAGGCAAGAAAAGAATCAAAGACCTCAAGAGCGCACGTACGCACGGTGCCTTTATGAACATATCNGCGCTCTGGGCCTGTTTGTTTTACCGCCCCCCCCCCCCCCTCCAAAAAACACAACCAGACTCTTGTTCGGAGTTCCCAAGTGCCTCTTTTCCTTTCGTTCGACCTCTTTCCAGTTCATGTGATCTCGATCCTCGTCATATACCTCTTTCTTTTACTATTCCATCAAAGACAACGAGAGTAGAAGATTATTTTTCTTACAGACTAGCATCTTTAAAAAAAACTACAACAATGTGTATATAAACTTAAAATAAAGGAACTAAAAAAAAAGTGACTTCCTGAAATATGTTTGAAACTGAAGGAATAAAAATACTTTCTATCTAAGTTTTTTTTTTTTTTAGAAACTAGAAGGGGAAGGAGGAGTTTTTGAAGGGCTTTGTCTTCGACACGCTTCAAAGTGCCATCCATTATTTTGTGTCTAAGAATAGTTTTTCCCTCCGCTAGGCACTACATTCAACACCCCCAATTCACTCACATACACTTTACTATCCCACCCCCCTATCCCCTTGAAACTACTTTAGTTTGTCATTCTCTTTCCTCAACACCCTTCACTAAAATTCAAAACATTCATCCCAGCACATTTATCTTAGGAAAGGACGGAAAAAGTAATTTTTTTAGGGGGATAAAGGTTCGTAGTATCAAAATTGAAAGTTAGTATTAAACTAAAAATAACATATTATAGGTTATTCCGAATAATCATCGGGTCTTCTCCTATTACTGCGTTTAGAACATAATATAATATTTGACGTGTACTTTCTAAACACAAGAGACTGGGCTCGACTAACAACCTACTTTAACCTACACCTCCTTTTAAATAAGCCTCCATTCCCTTCCTCTACTAGAACCATTCCCATACTTTGTAGCTAAAAATCATTGAGTGGACTCCACCGACCTACAAGCCCAATTTTACCTTCTTTTTTTTAATATATATAAATAAGATAATTCACAGCTGTCAGATGTTTTTGACAATGTTTCATCAACTGCGCATGCGTGAAATAATAGCAAGAGAGAACCTGTGACGTCACGGTAGATAAAGCTAGGATTTACCATGGTAACTGAGTTATACCTACGTTTTATTCGACGAGTTTTTAAAAATAAAAAATAAATTGAAAAAGAAACCCTACATTTCTGAATAATCCTATAAGTCTTGCATCGTCATAAAGCTATTTTTTTATTCAGTAACTTTTTTTTAGTAAATTTTGTTAAAAAAATCTTCTACAACGCAGGTTATTTGGTTTATTCGCGAAAATGGCCTATAAGAATTTTCCTACCAGGTTGTAGGTTTATGTCCATCTAGAATAGAAAACAAGAACTAAGTCATTTTGAAACTAAAGTCAGTTCTGTCCGGACGCAAATATTAAAATGTGTGTGTGTATGTATACTCGTCATTGGAAGAGAGGAAGTGTTATTGGCAGGTAAACTAAAGGCCTGGGAGAATAAACTACACACTTTCTTCCCTCTCTTTCTGCGTCAAGTTAAATTGCAAACCGCTTCGCAAAAGAGCTTTGAATTAATCAATTGTGCAACATCGTTAGCCAGATATCGTAAAACCGGACCTAAGGCGTTAAACATTTTCATTCCTTTTAATTAAAAGACTATTAAGCTTAAAGACAAACCGAACTACATTAAAATAAGTTGACTGTAAGCGTTTACCTCCCCCCCCCCTCCTTTCCCCCGCATCGGAGCGTCCGAGGTTATATTCTCTTGAGAAAGTTGAGTTCGTTTAGTATACGAGGTGAGGCTTTCCCCGTGAGAAGCTATTTCTAGCGTCGTGACGGTTGTGGAATTCGCGCCGTGTGCCGAGTAGCGTCTAAAGCACGTTGCCACTGCCCCCCTCCCTACTCCTTGGCCCCCGCCCCCTTCCAACAACCGTCTCTTCCACACCCAGTCGAAACAACAGATATATGAGCGTTGTATTCTTAATTTATTTTGTTACGAGACAATAGTGACAGTACCACTCATTTATAGGCGGACACATCAGACCTTGGGTTCCCCGAACCGATTCAAGAACCATCTTCACTCCTGTTCGAAAACCTTCTCCAATCCTTTTCGAAAAACCATCTCCAATCCTATTCGAAAACCTTCTGCAATCCTATTCGAAAATCTTCTCCAATCATGTTCACAAAACCATCTTCAATCTTGTTCAAAAACCTTCTCTAATCCTGTTCGAAAACCTTCTCCAATCATGTTCAAAAAACCATCTTCAATCTTGTTCAAAAACCTTCTCCAAACCTATTCGAAAACATCCTTCAATCCTACTCGAAAACCTTCCTCAATGGTTTAGAAAAAAAGTCTTCAAAAAGATTGTACGGAAATAAAATTGATTTCAGAAACAAACCTTACTTATTTCCTACACGATAGTGACTTCTTCAACGGTTTGTAGTTTTCTTTCTTCGAGTCATCTTGCGGTTACATTGTTTTAATAAGTGGAAATGAGGCGGGTTAATCATAACAGAGAACACTTTTTTTAATGTGTGTTGAACTTCTCCCCCATACCTAACATCCCAACCCCATTATTCTTACTCCGTCTTTTCTTGTATGCGTCTAACCTACCTACAAGTTTAAGTTGGCAAAATATCAAGATTTAAATACATATTTATATTTTTTATACTACTAAATCGCTCGAGTAACTATTCAAAAGTTTCAGTCTTATTTTTAAAAATCTTACACTGTTTACGGTATCAGAAATAGAAGAAAATAAAGAGAAAAATATAGAGCCCTTTTTTACGTTAAGGTAGTGAAAAAAAAAAGCTTTGGTAGATCTCAACTTGTAAGTAACCGCACTTTAATCTGTAAAAGTGAGAACAAATATGGTCAAATTTTCATAGGAAGAACCTTATCTAACTACTGGCGTGTTCATACTTCAGGTCATGTGATCTGCAGCTGTCACTTTTGATGGATATTATCAATATCTATTAAATAACGCTGATTAAATTATAAAACTGTATCAATTTCAACCTTAAAAAATATGTGTACATTTTATCAATGGGGTTTTTCACACTAAAATTCTACATTAGCATGAAGCATGTCATCATGCCTAAGTGGTCGATCACAAATGGTAGTCTTCCCGGTTCGATTCCGGCCGTTAATGATGAAGATAAATATTGTTTTTAAAAGGTACGTACCGCTGTTACATTTATTAAATATCTGGGAGCTAGGGCTGGGTGTTTAGGTTTGGGGTCTATGTTAATATAGTTTGTAAGTCGTGGCCTTATTTAAGCTATATATTGTATAGTGTGTCTACTCTCTAAGGTATACCCTGCTTTTGATTGGAATAACAGTAAAGAAAATTCACAAACACATTTCTTTACGGCCAAAATTGTTATTATTTTTGTTATCTATAGGTGTCGATAACATCTCTAAAAAGTGACAGCTGCAGATAACATTACTTGAAGTATGAATATATTAAAATTGTTTTAGTAACTAACATCAACGATAAATTTTCGGCCATGCCGGGAATAGAACCCGGGATCCTGAGCTACTGACACGCTACCGACTGTGCTAAGGTGTCGGACATATAATTATGTGTATATATAAATATATAAATATACATATATGGTATGTAGGCATATACATATGTGGTTGTTTCATATATATATATATATATAATTACCATATTATTTTTATTTTTATACATTTTGTTTCTTTCCTTCGATAGGAATCGCATCGTTTAAATAGCATTTTCCATTCGGACGATAAAAAAATAACAATGGAACTAACATCACTTTCCCCCTAACCTCTCGCTACGATTCTGTTCTCGCGCGAAACATATCGACACAAAGGAAAAACACACACGCGCGCATGCCAAATCTCACTCCCCACCGCCACCCCCAAAAAAACAACACGTTTTCGCCAGGGGTAAATGAGACATACCTCCCCGAAAACAATATATTTTTAACAGTGGAATAAAAACAAATGATGGTTTGTAAAAAAAAAATAGTGGTTGCTTGGGGGGAGAAAAAGAGACGTACTACTTTTTAGAATATATTTTCTAAACCCATAAAATATAAAGTTGTTGTTGCATGAAAAGTTTTCACACAGAGCAACATCCACCCCACCGTTCATGTGTGGGGCGGGGGTTAAAGGGGGAGGGAGGGTATTCGTATAGGACCTATATGCCTCGAGGTAGAAACACACACACACATGCCGCGGTATTATCCGGTAGCTGTTGACAAACGAGTGTGTGTGTGTGTGTCCATATCGCTCAGACCTACGCGCTATTCTGCCACCAGGATAAAAAGAAAACTCATCACGATGCTCTCTCGCCACACATACATACACAAACACACACACTTTTTCCCTCCCAGATGATAAAAAAGCAAATAAAAAACGCTTTTTTTTCGCTCGCATATATAGCTAGACCGCTTACTATACATACGCGATCATGCTTGTAGGAACGTAAATATAATCATCACCTTTTGTTTCATTAAAAAGGAACTCGTTTCTACGCATGCATTTATTCAACAGTTTGTCCTTTTTTTTAACACCTCACTCTTTCTATCACCGTTGGACATTTTCTATCCCGCTCTCTCGTTAAACATCATGCATTTAATAAAAAAAAAACAGCTAAACACAACCCTGTGCTAAGCAATTTTTTTTTTATTTCTTGTATATTCCTCTCCTCCCTTCTTTTACTTCCCCTTTCCTTTTTTTTCTTCTTAGCCTGCTTCACTTTGAAGGCGTGATATGGATCGGCGGATAGTATATAAAATCTAGAATTCAAATGTGTTATTTTCTATTTCCTCTTCTTTTGATGGACTTGACAACCCATTAACCTATGATATCCACCCAGTACCTTTGAGAAAAAACCCACAAGTAGGGAAAAAAAACTAGCTCTTCACACATCACACGCTAACAGACGTTTTAGAGTATTGTAAGCAAACGTATTTGACAGAAAACATTCGTGTGTGTGTATATATATGCTGAATAGATTTTTTTTTAAAAGAGAAAAATAAAACTTTTGCTTTTGTACGTTCTAGTTTATAGTTTTTGTGTGGATATTGAACTCCTGTTTTTCCTAATATTGACGTTATACTAAGTCGATAGTTTGAGATTTTCTCTAACAGGATGCTAATCAGAGTTCGATGCCAGATTAGTACATAGGTTCATTTCACAATTATTATTTTATTTGTATACTTTAGTGACAGTTGTGGATGTGCCTGACTTTCCAAAATTCCAGGAGGGTGTGGGGGAAGGGGGAGTAGCGCGCGCGCGCACGCACACACACACACACACACTCACACATATTATTCATTTCTCACTAAACAATGCAATCTCTTGTATGGCATCAATTTTATTTTTACGATTTTGGTGCTATTCTAATATTTCATTATATCGTTTTAATTTGTTATTTGCTACCAATTTTAATATGACGTCATTTTTCATAACTAATTTATATCCTTAACTGTTTTGTTTATGGGTATTTCATGTTGCAAAATGATTGTAGTTATTATAAATTATTCAGCTATTTGACTACTTGATGTTTTATCGAAAAGCAACAAGTTTTATTTTTTTTAATTTCCATTCAAATTAAATCTCTTTTGACTATATAAAATTACCTAATAACTTCATATTCAAAAATGCTCTATTTGAGTTGATTTTTATTGCACTCTAGATTCAAATAAGTCCAACACTTTTTTTCTAAAACTGTCACAATACTTGTAAGAAAGTACAGGCCTGGACTTATATATTATTAATTCACTGTTAAAATGGCGGAGCAACTTTAAAGTCTGTGCGGACATTTCTTTGGAAGCCTCTTGTGGCTAAACGGAGAAAAGACCCATAAAAAAACGGATTGCACCAAAGCTAGAATTTTTGTAAATTTTACATATTTTCCGCACATTTTTAAAATTTTCTGACACACTTATCGGACAGCTAGAATCGCAAATCTGTAAAAATAAATCAACGTTCAAAACAACACTAATTACATTAGTTTGCACTCACTGTGGGGTTTGGGGGCGGAGCCCACATCGGGCAAAGCGAGTTTGAGACATTTTGTTTCTCAAGTATGTTTTAAGGTGACATAGATAATTAAAATAAACTCCCACGTCACAGGATAAGTTCACATTTGCACTGGTACTGTCCGTATACATTAAGCAAAGTCAATCTGTTTACATAACGCAGCCCCGAAAATGCAGATCTATTTCCTCTAAAAATAAACCCCTCTCTTCCCTAACACATTATTGTAATAAATACATGTGAGTGCAGCCCGATAGGACTGTGAGAGTCTATTGGTGCTGCAACAAAAATAGGACAGTGTCACCACCGGTGTGGGCTTGGATTGATATTTTGGCCTAAAACATAAAAAAAAAATTACTATCAACATCGACTTATTATTACTATTGTAACCTAGATTATTTTATCAGTTTTGACACTCACTACCAAAATCCACATCTGCATAACTATGGATTGACATGTGAGTATTTTAAAGAAACTATCAGACATCATCTTATGACAATTGCTCTCCAGTTATCGTTCAATTTAAACTTTATAACCTAAAATGCCATCATGAAGAGGCTATTTTTTTTTTAGCTGCACCAGTTTCGTTTAGACTTTAGAGGAAAAGGAAAAATAAAATACTTTGGTTTTATATTAAAAGATTAACTTTTTATCTCAAAGCTATCAAATCCATACATAAACTAAACTAAAAGGATATTTTACTTTCTGAAATACAATAAATGCTATTTATTATTCAAATGTAATAATAAAAAAACAATTGTGTAAGGGATTCAGCCCCACTAAAAAAGCGTTCACTGAGACGCTATGCATGAGGCGATCGCCAAACACATCTGAAAGATTTTAATTTAAAATCATAGTAAAGCTAAAATTTTGTTTCACAACTAATGAAGCAGGGATGCTGTTATTTGTCAACTAGTCTGTTCAACTTATACGGAGAGTGGTTGGTCAAGGAATCCCTGTCAAAATCCATACTGATGATACCCAATAATTTCTTCTGCATAATTTTGGTGTCAACCTCATTGAAATTATGTTAGAAAAAAATTAATAGCATGTTGGTAGTAGGGAAAATTAAATGTTATAAAAAATAACTTCTTTGCACTGCATAATACTAACCTTTCAGTTTTATAAGAATACTCGCGTTGCTCGTTGGGGGCTATGCCCCAAACCCCCACGTGAGTTTTCTTTGCAAGTGGATCCAAACAAATATAATTCCAGAGCATTTTTTTATAGGTCTTACCGTTTAGCCACCAGAGACCTTCAAAGAAAGGTCCGCACTGACTTTAAAGTTTCTCCAACATTTTGAATTTTTTTCGGGGGTTGAAAATTTAAATTTTTAACTTTTTGGAATTTTCCCGTCGGTTACAGGCTAAAAGCTATAAGTTTGTCAAATTTCTAGTTTCTAGCTCATCTGTAAGTGGTTAAACATTAATGTCAGCGAGTGAGTCAGCCATGTGGCTTTATAGTAGTATAGTATAATATAAAATGTACAAATTACGCTAATGTGTCAAGTATTTGTAGGGTTGAATTTAGAGGAAGTGTACCCACATTTTCGCATAGGTGGAGTGTAAACCCTTTTAGGGAAAAGCTCCCTCAAAACACCCGACAAAGATTCGAGCCTCGATCTCCCCGTCATTGGCAGTCCAGTCTTCTGTAGAAGTGAAGCCTTCAGGCCGTATGCAAGAACGAGAGTGAGTGAGAAATGAAGGGATGAGTGAGAAATGCAAATCAACGTCACTTCACTTCTCACTCACCCTCCATTCTTACTCACTCTCGTTCTTGCATACGGCCTTTAGACCATCAGGCCAACGAAGGAGTTGATTTATTTTTTTAGTTAGTGATCTGGTGTTCTAGGAGTAAGGTGTCAAACTTCTGTGCTAGGGGTCCAGGGTTCAATCCTCGGTCCCGACACAGATTTATCTGACTGCCCAAACCCTTCCTTCACCTCTGACAAGACGTGTATTAATCACAACTTGTGAATTTGTGGGGAATGCCAGGCCTCCAACGTGGTTCGGATTCCACGTTAAACTGTAGGTCCTCCATTTCATCTAACAATCACCCTACCATCACACATTAGCGTAAGTGCGTATAACCCGAACGGGTAGTAAGACGAGGTGTTCATAATAATAATAATAATAAAGTTTCTTCCTACCCGGATTCTACTGTAGCTCTCGTGTCCAAGACGAGCCGTTTGAAATTCTTTAGAATGTAAAATAACTTTTTAAGGATGGTAGACGATCTATATTTGGCAGGCAGGTTAAAGAACAACTCCGGATAGCCAAAATAGGTATTAAATTTGACATTTATAAAGTGATAATTGGGAAAAATGGAGGAAGGGTTATAAAATTTCCAATTATTTGTTATATCAGTTTGTATCCACCGCATTAACAGAATAATTTTATTAGATTATTAATATTCATTATTTTGACTAAAATGTATTTCAGGTCAAGGTGCCGTTTATAATTTTTTTAAAGAGGTGGATTACAATAAATTTATTTATACGGACTCAGATTTTAAATTAAAAAAAATTAAAGTGTATTTAACAGTAAATTTAATTAATATTTCATATTGATTCGGTTCTGAAATATGTACATATCGCCCGTTGCTCTCATTATTTAAGTTGAGATAAGTTGTAGCTTTAACAAGTTTTGCTTAGTGAAGATAAATAGATTTAAGTGACCGAACAATGTTTGAAGTCATAACGCCTTGATGCTCTTGACCTCGGTAGGGGTAATATTCAAGGATCCTGTGAAAGGATAAAACTCAACTAACAGTCAGTGTATTTTGTTTGCAGGTGAGAGCTCCGACTCGTGCTCGGAGGAAGAAGGGGGCGGTGTTGGCGGCGGCAGCAATGGGGGTGGGGTCGCCCAGGAGGAGGAACTCGCGTGCCGAAACTGCAGGCTCCAGTTCGTGAGCGTCTCCGACCTGACGGAGCACGTCAAGCAATGCTACCTCAACAACTCGGACGACCCCGAGGATCTCGCCTTGGCGCCGGCGTCCGAGGACGAGGAGGATGACCTTGAGGACGACGACTGCGGAGGGAAGAGGCTAAGACAGAGGCAGGACGTCGAGAATAACAACGGCGACGAGGTCGACCCCGAGGTGAGAGGATAAATACGGAACATCTAAGGGCCGGGACTATTTATTTGACACGAGTTAAAGCTGAAGGGGAGGGTTTTTTTTCCCACTCTCCCTCCAGTCGAATGATGGTGCACTCAACTTGTTTACGTCCCGTAATATTAGATCAAGTGTCGGCAAAACTTTTGAATTATAAAAGATCCAGCGATCTCTCACCATTCCTCCACTCTATTTATATACAGGGTGGGAACGAAACAATTGGACGCTTGGTAACTTGAAAATTAACACTTCAATTGAAAAGTAAATATTTACTTAATTAATAAAAGCAAACTACATACTTGACTTTATCACTTTTTGAAGATAATGTCACTAAGGTGAGCTCCACCAGACGTCAGACAAACCTCAGCACGTTGTCCATCACTTTCCTCAGTATAGATCGTCTAATTGATTCCACCCCACTCTGTATAAGATATATATTTGTTTTATTTCTTAAAATCAATCTTCCTCAAATACTTATGTCCCCACCCTTCTAAAAGTAAATAAAGAATATATAAAATGTTTATTTTTATATTCAACTATCTTAAAACATTACCTATCAAGGTTATTTCGGTAACACTCAAATATTAATTGCAAGATTAATAGACTGAAAGATTCACTTTTAACGACAATATCGGTTTCTGTCTGCAATCGACTGAAAATTGGCACGAGATAGATTGGTCGATTGATCGAGACCGACCGTCATATTTAAAGCCAATGATGTGGATTCTTGAGAGCATGAGTGTATAAAAGTGGAGATTTGGGAAGGGGGACTCCAACTCCCTTCACCCACCCCCCACGCTTGGAAATTAATGTAAAAGAGGGTCCACATATTTATACGAAAATTTGCATAAAACATGGTGTTTTAAAAAAAATTATGATTCTAAAACAATGAATCAATATTTATAGGCTATTAATATACACTTGTTAGAATAGTGAAATAAAATGTTGATGTTCGAATGACCTTGAGCAGTCAAGATATTAATATACAATGGTAGGTTTGATATTAAGGTGGGATGGAAAAGGACGCGGTAAAAGACCAGTACTTCTGCAATTTGCATATCAAAGTATTTTTCTGGTCAAAATAGTTTAGCTTAATTTTCTTTTAGTTTTTCTATTTTTATTTTATTAATTTTAATTTTTTTACATGGTGATATTTCTTGAATATCTGTGAAGGGTGTCCTGCTGGAATTTAATGACAGCTTATTATCTTTATTCAAAACGTGTCTCAACTAATGCTGCTATACTCATGACAGATATTCAACAATTGTTGATAAAATCATATGAAGAAAATTAAATTCTTTGTTTCTACTGGAGCAATATTTTATTTATTTTGGGCAAAACATTTTTTTTTTGATAAAGAACATATTTAAAAACACTGGCCTTTTTGTGTCCCCTCTCATCCTACCTCAATCTATCTAATAATAAAAGGATGTGTTTGTGTGTGTGTGTGTTTGCACGTGATACCCAACCAAATATACGGCACGCAGAGCTCTGAAATGTTTAACATAGGTGGACGGAAGGGAGTCCGAATGCACCTCGAAGCAGGATTTTTAAATTTTTAATTAGCTTTTTAATTAGGCTATTTTTAACAAATTTTTGAACAAAATATTTCTAAATTTGGTTTAGAATTACGTTTCAGAGATACGGGCACCATGGGACGGGGGAAGAGGGGTCCGCTTATATAATTCTCATACCACAGTGGTTCACGGGCAACGCCTTGCGGGATCGCTAGTATATTGTATGTGAACAACCCGAACGGGTATTAAGAAACTGTGGAGTAACACAACAGCTGATGTTCTCTTTGAACTTGTGTACAGGTTGAATTGGACGGCGAAGAAGGGGATGGCGTCACTCCTACACCAATAGGTTTCCCGTTCCCCGGTCACGTGACGCTGGAGGCGCTGCAGAACACGAAGGTAGCCGTGGCGCAGTTCGCCGCCACCACCATGGCCAACAACGCCGACAACGCCGCGGCGCTGCAGGAGCTGGCCGTCCTGCAATCCACGCTGTTCACGCTACAACACCAACAAGTCATGCAGCTGTCACTAATTCAACAGCTCCAGCAACAGCTGCAGATCACCAAGACCACCAAGGACGGCAGTCCCGTATCGCCGCCCCCGCCACCCACCTCTCTCCCGCTGTCCATCCCCATGCCGATGCCCGCACCCCCCACGCTGCCACCTCCGACCCCGATATCACGTCCCCCGACCCCCGTGAAACCAGAACCACCTCCGCCTCCACCCCCAACATCTCAGTCCATCCCTGCCACGTCGCAGTCTCAGCAGCTCCCCGCGCAGCCGCCTCGGTCTTCCCCTGCTCCCATCACCTCCAGTGCCCTCATTATCCCTAAACCTCCCACGTCATCACCTCCCGTACAGCAGCAGCCTCCTCCTCCACCGCCGCCTCTTCCCTTCTCGATGTGCTCCATCTCGGCGTCTCTCGCCTCCTCCATCATCAACAACTCGGACCCTATGCCTCTGCCCAACGAGCCCAACACCCTAGAGATGCTGCAACGTCGCGCGCAGGAGGTTCTGGACAACGCCAGCCAGGGTTTGCTCGCCAACAACCTTGCCGATGAACTCGCCTTCAGAAAGAGCGGGAAGGGCGGAAGCCTGTCCCCTTACGACGGAAAATCCGGCGGCCGGAACGAACCTTTCTTCAAGCACCGGTGCCGTTACTGCGGCAAGGTGTTCGGGAGCGACTCGGCGCTCCAGATCCACATCCGATCTCATACAGGTGAGCGGCCTTTCAAATGTAACGTGTGCGGCAGCCGGTTCACAACCAAGGGCAACCTTAAAGTCCACTTCCAGAGGCACACTGCCAAGTTCCCGCACATCAAGATGAACCCCAACCCGGTCCCCGAGCATCTGGACAAGTATCACCCTCCCTTACTCGCACAGATGCAGAGCTCCTCGTCCCACCACGGGAGTCTGTCTCCCAACCACCCGCCACCATCTCACCACCCTTTCCATTCAGGAGGCTACCCTCCCACCTCTCTACCACTGTACCGACCCCCTCCCCCACCACCTCATGACTTCATGCCTCACCACCTCCATCCTCCACCCTCTCAACACCGACCCTTAGAGCCGCAACTCTCCAAACCGCTCTTACCACATCCTTTATTCGGTCCAAGGATAGAGCAGGACGTCCCGGAGAACCTAAGCAAACCTCAGTCTCTACCACCCGCACCTAGGAGTGTCTCCTCGTCACCCCCGCCCCCACCCGACACCCCAGACAGGCTAAAGAGGGAGCCCATGGACGAGGAGGGGCCAGTGGGGGGAAGGGTTTCCCCTAAACAGGAGCCGATGGAGCCGGAACAGGATGTTGACCACGAGATGCAGGAAGAGCCGGAGCACGAAGACCTGGGGAGGTATGCCTCTTCTCCGCCCCTTTACGACGACTGCAGTTTGGAGAGTAAATACAGCACTGAGCCTCCGGAGAGTCTTAACGAGGACAGCATGGAACTTCAGGAGCAGCCCGAGAACCTTTCAAGTAAAGGTCCGCCGCAGATAGGTCAGAGGTTGCCGGCATCACTACCGTTCCCTCAACCTGTCTCTCCTCCGGGGAGCACGTCGTCGGGGAGTGGTCACATGGGTGCTATGCCGATAATGATGGGGGACATTGACCCCTCCAAGGATCCCGCCATCTACACCAACCTCCTTCCTCGGCCAGGTAGCAATGACAACTCCTGGGAGAGCCTTATAGAGGTCACCAAAACGAGTGAGACGTCCAAGCTCCAACAGCTCGTCGATAACATCGAGCACAAGTTGAGTGACCCCAACCAGTGCGTGATCTGCCACAGGGTGCTGTCCTGCAAGAGCGCCTTGCAGATGCACTACCGCACACATACTGGTGAGCGTCCCTTTAGGTGTAAGATATGTGGTAGGGCGTTCACGACGAAAGGTAACCTTAAGACACATATGGGGGTACACCGGGCGAAACCCCCTATGAGAGTCCTTCACCAGTGTCCCGTCTGCCACAAGAAGTTCACGAACGCACTAGTCCTCCAACAACACATCAGACTCCACACGGGGGAGCCCACCGATCTGACACCGGAACAGATACAGGCAGCGGAGATCAAGGACTATCCCCCTCCCGCCTCTTTCCCTCTCCCCAACTCCATGAGCCCCTTTCTGGCACACGGGTTCCCCATCCCGGGGATGCCACCGATTCCTCCTCACGGGCTGCACATGGGGCTCAGACACGAACTCGACGATAGGAGGGAACGTGACCGAGAACGGGACATGAAAGACGAGTACGGAAAGCCAGATTTTTTAAATGACGAGAACTCTAACAGTAGTGGAGGGGATGGTCATCCCATGCCCTCGTTTTCGACGTCACTGGCAGCTCTCGAGAACCAGGTGCGGACAATCACGACGATGGCGTCGCAACTTTCCGCTACAGGTTTCAACCGATCGATCGAAGACTTACGCGTCGTCTCCGATAAGACTCCCACCTCAACCCCAATGAACGGAGACAAATCTCCCGCGGGCCTCGGCGTCCCGCTTCTTGGAAGTCCCACGGGCTCGGAGATGCGAACGTCGCCGTCACCCCCACCACCACAGACGCCCCATCACATCACCTCCAGGCCGCCATCGAGGTCCCAGCAGCACCTGGGACCGTCAGCGAGTCCGGCGCCCTCCGATTCCAGTTCCCTAGGGGCTCTGGATCTGACACCTCGCTCCGCCCCCGGACCGCCGCCTCACAGTGTGTTCTCGGGGTTCGGCATGGTACCACCCCCTACGGGGTCCTCGCCGCTTATGACGTCAGCTCTCTCATCGCTCACTTCGTCTGTGTTAACGTCGACGGCGTTCAGCCCGCTCGGACTGGCGATCGGCCCTGCAGGTACGGCCCCACCACTCAGCTGATGCGCCATGTGATGCTTCTACACAGAGTCCGTCTGTCCTGTCCCAATTCCCTCTCACGTTCTCTCACTATCATTCTGTCTCTCTTTGAAACGCCCTTTTACCAGAATGGGCTGCTCTTTATACGACATGAAACGTCTGACGCTCGTGACCAAGAATCATTTTTGAAACTGTATCGTGCAGAAAAACACTTATTCACTTCATGATTACAAACATATCGTGATATATTTAAATCTAATAATAAAGTAAAATATTAGTAACTATATCCACGTCTACACCTGTCGAATTGTGGGAAGAATAAAATTATAAACGAGTCACATATTACATAATTAATTAGTCTTAAGAATTGTAAATTCTAGTAGAGCAAAATAAAAGGCATTACTCAATATTGTACCATTTTATTTTAATCACGATTTGGATTTTTTTTTAAGTGTCCCACTACCGAAATTCCGTTATCTAGGTAATCAAGGTTTCGAACTGTCCATTCAGCAAGTAATTTAAAACACGTAACGTGTCAAGACGTAATTAATTGAAACAAGTGTCTTAAAAATAACGGAGTATGTGCTATACATGAAGTATGTGAAGAGCAGCCTAATTAACCGTGTGCCCTCCCTCCTTTCAATGAAACCACTCCCCCCTCTACTCCCCGACCTATTTCCTGCCCTCCCCATGCGGTGTAGAGGTATAACATTCTGTTACTAATATATTAAGTTTGCTTGTTGCACATGTTTGGTTGTGTACCTCATTTAGCTTTCATTTTTCATGGCGTGTTTTTTTTTTCAAAACAACATGCTATGGAGACGAATGTGCATGCATGGTTTTGTCTTTTAACTGTGGTTTCATTGGCTGAACGAGGAGATTTTTTTAAATAGTTAATTTGCAATCAAAGCTAATAGGACCCACTTAACTAAAAAAGACTTTTCCCACGGCAGTGTCAGGTGTGTGTGTGTGTGTGTGTATAAATACATTTGTTATGCCTGTGGGATAAATTTACATACAGGTAACATTTTAAAAGGTTTCCATGTACTTAATTTTCACCAGTCACATTAGTGTAAGCGAAAAAAAAGGAGCAAGGAACCAAAATTTCATTCCTTAATCCTTTAATGAATTCACTTATTAAAATTTCTTGGTAAAAATGGACTTAATCTGACCAAAATTTTGTTTATTATTGGTCAACATTTACCAACATGTTATTAAGTTTGAGGATGTGTATGTGTAAGGAAGGGGGGGAGAGGTAAAAGGTAAGTAGGGGGAGAGGGAGGGAGTCAAGGAACTTAAGCTTAGGTCCATATTTATTTTATTTTACGGCCAACATAAATATAATATTTCTTAAGGAGATGCACTTTCCCCATTACTTTTTATACTTTTTAATCTAGACTTATAGAATGCTATTAGGGTAATTTAAGAAAGTAGGGAAGGGTTGACATTAAACGGTACAGTGCAGCTATTAGGATATGCAGATGATTTAGTTTTGTTGGGAAATAGTAAGGAAGCTGTTACAAGAAATTTGACTAAAAGCTAGTTAGGAAATAGGTTTAAGCGTGACCGCTGAAAAGACTAAATATATGATCACACAGTGCGCGAACATTGAGGACAATAATTTTGAGATTACTGCGAACAACATATCATTTGACATGATTGAGGAGTTAAAATATTTTTGAACGATTTTAACTATCAATAACGGTATAAGATTGTAAATAAGGAAAATAATACAGTCGGGAAATGCATTCTATTACTCGGTCAGTTTGTTGTTGACATCTTGCCTGCTTTCAAGGAATGTTAAATTCAAAATATACACACTCATAATTTTACCGGTTGTTCTTCATGGTTGTGAAACGTGGTCTCTTACCTAACATGACGAAAAAAAAAATGAAGGGTGTTTGAAAACAAGGTGCTAGTTTTGGTCTTAAAAGGGATGAGGATACTAGACAGGGGAAGAGATTACATAATGATGAGTTACATACCCTGTACTTGCAATTTAAAAAAATATTAGTATAATCAAGTCTCGTAGATTATGGTGGGCAGTACATGCAGCGCGAATGGAAGAATCTAGAACTATGTTCAGAGTATTGACTCGTAAACCCAATGGAAAGAGACCATTGGTAAGATCTAGACGCAGACAGGAGGAAATGAGGTGGACTGAATAGAACTATCTCAAGATAAGGATAGGTGACGTACTTTTGTAAGTGTGGCAATGAACTTTCAAACTCCTAATGACATAGAGTAATAATAATAATAATAATAAAATAAGTAAGTAGTGAGTAGATCTGTTTAGTATAATTTTATAAATAGTATGATCAGAGCAGTTCTTGAATTTTTGGCATAGTGGCATTTGAAGATAATATTTGAATCTATTAAAGTGTGTAAACCTTTAATATGGTTCTAGTTTGTTCCATTAAAGCTAAAATACTACTATATAATATAATTATATCAGCCAACTATTTCACTTTGTACAAAATACGCCTCTAGATGACAACCTTGTATTTTCTCAACCATTGTTATTCATTGGCTGAACGTCGATATTTTAAGGTCATAGAAAAATATTTGTATAAAGTAATAATATTATTTTTATAAGCTAAAAGTTTTAAATGTGTGAAACGCTAGAACAGTACACACACACACAAATTTAGATCCTGAATATCTTTTAGTAGCACAAACGAACGAATATCTTCATTATCACCAGGAATCAAACAATTTCTTATACTTGCGATTGATCACTTAGCAAAGTCTTATCACTTATTTAAATTTAAGAAATATAATATTGTTCTTGAATACCACAACAACTCGATTAGTAGGAATAGGACTTCCGGCTTTGCTCACGATACAAATATCCTAAAATAATTCGATCAAGCTGCATTGGATTTAAAAAAAAATTAGACTATCTACACTTTAAAATAAGCTCGTTTTGAATTTTAAATGGCTTCAAAATAATGCTATCACTTTTTTTCTATATTCTGATATCGATAGAAAGAATCTCTTATATCAAATAAAAGTACGTGTGCAGTAATTAATATTGACAAAACGTCCAATGGTGTGCTATGGAGTTTTCCCGGGCTAAGGAGAGCTTATTAAAACTGTACCTGTGATTTTTTTAAGTCCCCCGTTTGACCAATCGTAGAGAGAATCTTCTCTATTTGGGAATGTATTTCTGTTGATACCTGGCCAATAGTCTTCTACTGAGCGATAAGAACATTCTTAAGTATAATTTAAAATAGCTCTACTTGACCTTGTAACACTCCATTCTACCCCACGCCACGCCACTGAAAAATTGTTAAAACTATCGAAATCAACAGGATTTTTAAGTATGATTTTGGTAGGAAGAACAGTAGAAATTTAGTTACTAGAGTTACTAAAACAATTTTAATTATATTCATACATCAAGTCATGTTATCTGCAGCGGTTACTTTTGATATATATTATCAATATCTATATTATTATTGGCACCGCGTCTTACTACCCGTTCGGGTTGTACGCACTTATACTAATGTGTAATGGTAGGGTGATTGTGAAATGAAATGGAGGACCTACAGTTTAACGTGGAATCCGAACCACTGTGGAGGTCTGGACATTCCACACATTCACAAAATATGATTAATACACGTCTTGTCAGAGGTGAAGGGAGGGTTTGGCAATCAGATAAATCTGTGCCGGGACCGAGGATTGAACCCCGGACCCCAGCTCAGAAGCCCAACACCTTACCGGGGGGGCAGGGGGCCATAAATAAATGTTGTCAATGTTGGCGATAAAGAAATATGTTTGAATTTTCTCTACAGTTCTTCCAACCAAAATCAGGATCCACCTAAGATGGTTGGGGTTATGAAAGTTGTTGAGTTGTCCACTGTTGTGGTGTGTTGGTTCCGTGGCAGTATGTCGTGTGTTGTGGTTTCAGTCCGGCCTGGTAACACCACCTGCAACATCTGTTTCAAGACGTTCGCATGCAACTCAGCGCTCGAGATTCATTACAGGAGTCATACCAAGGAGAGACCTTTCAAGTGCACCGTGTGCGACCGGGGCTTCTCCACCAAGGTACGTTCATCAATCTACTGGTTCACCAAGGTACGTCCACTGCAACACTTGCCCTCCAAGGTACGTTCACTAATCTATTGGTTCACCCAAGGTACGTCCACTGCATTACTCGCCCTCCAATGTACGTTCACTAATCTACTGGTTCACCAAGGTACGTCCACTGCGACACTTGCTCACCAAGGTACGTTCACTAATCTATTGGTTCACCCAAGGTACGTCCACTGTGACACTTGCTCACCAAGGTACGTTCACTAATCTACTGGTTCACCAAGGTACGTCCACTGTGACACTTGCCCTCCAAGGTACGTTCACTAATCTACTGGTTCACCCAAGGTATGTTTACTGCGACATTTGTTCACCAAGGTACGTCCACTGCATTATTTGCCCACAAAGATACGTTCACTAATCTACAAGCTCACCAAAGGTACGTTTCCTATGCCATTTGCTCACCAAGATACGTCAACTTGTCTACTAGCTCACCAAGGTACGTCAACTTGTCTACTCACTTACCAAGGTACGTAAACTTGTCTACTCGCTCACCAAGGTACATCCAATAATTTACTTGCTTCATACGTAGCTGGAACATTTCATTTTGCCATAAAACTTGAGGGGACAATGCATGGTGAATTATCACTAAAACTGAATGAATGTTCACTGCCGAAACACAGACTAGGGCACCGTGTCATGTTCTGTAAAGTCAGCTCTCAGCTATATTTATACTTGGTACAGAACATAGGCCCTACTTACCCCCTACCCCCATTCCCCTCACCCCTCTATTTAGCGCGCAGCGTAGCGGTGCCACTTTGCAGGGAATGATTTGCCAGTTGTCCCCACCAGGGTGAAACAAATGTAAACATAACTACAAATATTTTATAAAATGTAATATTATGATTAGAAATTGCACGTTAAACCCTTGAATACCAGCGTCTTGACTCTGGTCTGGGGATCGATTGTTAGGACCACTAGGAGGACTTGTTTATAACAATGTTATTTACAAATTCTTCTCCAGACTAATTTAATCAAGTTAATAAACCTGATTAGTAGTCTAGTTGAATTTATATTAATATGATTTCACCCCCATTCACATGTGCTACGCGTCTTACTACCCGTCAGGGATATCCTCATATACACACTATAGTATCAAGGACGTGGAGGGGCGTGTTAAGGGAAATGCACCTGAATTTACGTGGAGGAAGAATGGGAAAATATTTTAAAATGAAAGCTGCCTCAATACATGTGACCGGGATTCAAACATGGATCTCCCCATCACTCGGAAAACCAGACAAGGTAAGTTTGACACCTATGACCACGAGCCCACCAATGCTAATAATAGCATTAAACCCAACATCCGGTGGTCACAAGGTCTAAAGTGCCACTCTCAACATTGTCTGGGTTGCCGCATGACGGGAAGGTCTGGCTTCAAATCTTGGCTAGGTGGTTTTTCCTGAATAGGTTTTCCTCCTCTCCCTCCACGCAAATGTTGGTAGCTCTTATCTAAATTCCGCTTTCCATTTTTCTACCTCATCAAGTATAAATCTGACCCCCTTCGTTGGTCACGTGATCTAACGCGGAACTCCCGCAGTAGACTGCAGATGACTGGGAGATCGAGGTTCGAATCTCGGTCAGGTGTACTGAGGGTGATTTTTCCTAAACTCTTTTCCAGTCTCTCGTTCTCTCCACGCAAATGCGGGTACATTTACTCTAAATATAACCTTTCTAATTTCTAAAACCATCAGCGTAATTAGTTGATAGGCGTATAACCCAAACGGGTAGTAAGACGTGGTGCCAAAAAAAAGTATAAATACGCTTCTATCCTGGACGGGTAGCAATACGCCACTACACGCACGCATGCGCACACTAACACACACGCACAATAAAATGATTTTAATAAAAATAACCATATTTCGTCTTCTCAGAACAGGAAAGGCTGCTCAACTTCCTTTGATTGGCTCAGTCCTCTAGAGAACAAAGATATGAGATTCTGGTATAAAGGAACTTTTAAATATTATTATTATTATTATTATTATTATTATTATTATTAGCACCACGTTTTACTACCCGTTCGGGTTATACGCAAACTTTTAAATAATACAAACATTTTTGTGGGATTTTTTGCAATCCACAGCCATAAAATTGTAATATGTGGTTAATGTTATTTAATAGGTTGATACTTTCAAAAGTTTCAGCTGAATATCATATAACTTGACGTATCAATACATAAGAAGTGTTTAAGTTTTATTTATTTACTAGAGATATTTAACGTGCGCACTTTCTGAACCGACTGATTATCTGATTATATAATCACACGACATATAAACTAACTTAAATATAGAATAAACACAGCATCCAGTCCCCAGACGTTAATGTATCATTGTGGAAAGGGGGTAAATCCACATTTTTACCAATGACAAATTTTTCGACCATGTTAGGAATTCGAACCCGGGACCCATAGCTCAGTATATATACACACTACCGACTAAACCAAAGTGTCGAAAAAAATTTTAAAGTAATTTTTGTAACTACTAAAATAAAAAATCTCTTCCTATCTGGAGCGGACTATATAGTGTTTATTCTAGGTCGTTGTGGTAGGGTGGCGGGGTGGAGGGGGAGACAATAGAATCTTGCACGGTGACAAGGTGTTGGTGGAAGAGGAGAAGATCACGGCGGCCAGCATTTGTTCCATCTGAAATTAGCTGTTTGGACTCGGACCAAAAAAACAGAAAGTGGTTTTTACGTTTGCTTTGTCGATCTCGTCATCCCCCCTCCCCCCCTCATCACCACGTCTCCGCTTACCATTTGATTGTCTTGCAAGGTTTATCAAGAGTATTCATTTCTTATATATATTAGTGTTTTTCTTTTTAACGATTCTAGATTCAAATTTTTTAAAAAGGGGACTCTAACTTGCGTTTTTTAATATATTTATTTTTCCTACAAATATTATATCAAGACCTTCCTGTCACTAGCAAACCAGAATATATGAGCTTCACGTTTTGTAACCCCCTTCGTACTCATATTCATTCCACGAGTACACATTTTTCCTGTCCATTCCTATCTAATTTATAATTACATTGATCCATTTTTTTTTATGTTTCAATTGTTTTAGAAGTTCTATTATTATTATTATTATTATTATTATTATTATTATTGTAGTATGGAAACGTATTTTTACTCAATCCAACCATCTAAATGTTTAATTATCTGAAACCCACTTCTCACCTGATGACATAAGGCAGGGGTTTCCAATTTAAAAAGTACCCCAGGGCCTTCATTGGGTCCACATATCTAGCGGTGGGCCACAACATAATCAACTAAAGGGTTGAAGGAAATAGGACTCACGCGGATACACAAGTTATTATTAAAAAATATAGCATTGATTGAATATCATTTGGAGCTTCCATATATTTTCCACACACAAGTCAAAACTTTCCGTGTCTCGGCTTAAAAAAAAAACGTCAATTTTATTACGGTAGATTACTTTTCCAAAAAAAATTCACTGGCTGCAAAGGGAAAAAAAAGCCATTGCAGGCCGATAGTTAGAAACACACGGTCTAGGGCGTCACTCACACGATGGACTCGACTGCTGATGATGGGGGTATCAGGGTTATAATCCCGGTTGAATGTATTTAGGGTGAGGTTTTCCTAAATTTCTCTCCCTTCATGAAAATGCGGGTACACTTTATTTAAATTCAGCTTTCATCATCCCTACTATATTAGTGGAGAGGCGCCGGAACGGGGGGGTTTTCGTCCAAAAGAGGTGGGGGTCTCAAAATGACTTTATTTCCAGGTTAAGTTAGTTTGAGTAATAAACACATGCTATACAATACACAGAACATGAAAATGATATTGTTTGACACGGGAACCGTATATGAAATACAGGTGGCGCATTTATCGGTCATGTGTAGAACTAATGTAAACTGATCTAAACATTGTGGGTGTGAATTTCTCGCTAAATAGTTCGTTAACAAAACCTTAGGCTGAGACCAAGAATATTTTTAATTCTTTACTTTTATTTAACCTAAACAAGAGTTTTAAATATACAGTATTTTGATATTTTGATAGCTTCCATTAATAAAAAATTATATCAGAAATTAGAATATTTAATAAAGGATGAGATTAATCAATTTTGTTCACTGTTACTTGTAGCGAGAATCATAAGTTAATTGCTAAAAAAATAATTCCGAGATTATTTACCCTAACCCCTTCTGGACCCCCTTGTAAGAAAACAAGGGATACTGTATCATGGGCGCTCAAAAATGGGTGATAAGGGTGGGTTTTGCCCTCTCACCTCTCTGTTATGAAAAGATCAAAATTGTGTATTTGGAATTTGGCTGAAATTTGCTATTCACAACTATTAGTCAACAATATCCGAGTTAACAGAGATAAAAATGACAAACTATAGATTTTCTCCCATTCACTCTTTAACAGATTTCTTTTCATTTTGTTATTTTCAATAAACTTTTGAAAAATATGGTTTCCTTTCAATAGGTTAAGCTATAACTCCATTTAATTTATTATTATTATTATTATTATTATTAGCACCGCGTCTTACTACCCGTTCGGGTTATACGCACTAACGCTAATGTGTAATGGTAGGGTGATTGTGAGATGAAATGAAGGACCTACAGTTTAACGTGGAATCCGAACCACGCTGGTGGCCTGGCATTCCCCACATTCACATTTTTGTTGTTAATTTCTAGAAATTTCTGTTGTTATTGTTGCGAAAATTGGCTCATGAAACTTAAAGCTTAGAGTTATGTTCAGGTGCTCTAAAATTCCTTCCTACAAGGAAGAATTTTTGAAATTTTTTTTCGTGGAGGAGGGAGAGGGGGCAGATGAGTCTCCAATTCATCCCCACCCCCCACATATAAAATCCATATGGGTGCCCTTGTAATGTATCCTCATCCCCCTAAGTTTATAATTTATAATTAGTACATGTGTGTATAACCTGAATGGGTAGTAAGACAAGGTGCTAGAATATATATATGAATCATTGTTATAGGACTTAATTTTAATAATCAATTGGCGTTCGAGCGTATCGCATTGCAATGTTTATTTTTGTGCTTGTTCTATCAGCGACATGTTCCTACTTTTTTTTTTTTGGGAGCATGTGTGGACGAATGCACCTATGTGCTCCCCCTCCCACGATGATCACGTGTCACACGGTAAATATTATTATTGTTGTTAGAAATGCATAGTATCTCGACCTAAATTAGTTGTAAAGTAGAACTAGATCTCATAGATTTCATTCATGGCTTGGTTGGAATAATATCAGTTGGATCTGTCCTTGTCTCATGTAGAACAAACAACAAAGTGATAACCATTTCAACATTTTCCTCGTTGATGCTTTGAATCAACATGTCTACCTTTTTACATGTCATAAGCGGATGAACGTATTCCTTTTAACATGTTTGTTGCAAAGAGCACAATTTAAAAAGTCGAGTAGATAACTCAACACAATGAAAACTGATATTAGAAAAACTGATTTTGGCACAGTATCTTAAAAGCTGTTTTGAATTTCACAAAAAAAAAAAAAATCAAATCTTCAAAGCTGATTCACGAATAAAATGTTTGTATCTATTGCAATTAATATATCGATATAATTTTAAAATTATGATAATATTTAAAAAAAAAATAGTTTTCTAACTTGATTATATGGAATTAGTAGTTTAAAATATTATTTTTTTTAAATCATAAATATGTCAAAATGTAAATGTAGTAAATCTCACTTAACAATCTCAGTCTAAAAATGTGTTTTTTGTTGTTTTTTAAAATTATTTTTTAAATCATAATTTTAATATTTTTCGGACACCCTTAAGTATTATAAATAAATAAAATGTTAACATACTAACCTGAATTAACTTGTACATGTTATTTAAAAAAAATATTAAATTAAAAAATATATTAAAAAAAAAAGAACCCACCAAATAACCGTGACATTAGTAATGTGATTTTTGGATTAATTTCAGGGGTATACAGATCCGCTTGATGCCCAACCAAACCATGAATGTATCTGTGAGCAGTGGGGTCAGTGGCGTATCCAGCGGGGGGCCGCGGGGGACCGGGGCAACGAACAGCAACAGTCCCAACAACAACAGCCACAGCAACCCCCACCACCACCACAACAACAACAACAACAACAGCAACAACAGCAACAGCAAAGCAAGCCCAAAAGACAGAGAAAGAGAAATGACGGGGGTAGAAACCGGTCAGGAGGTGGAGGAGGAGGTGGTGGTGCTAAGAAGTACACGGCTAGGCTGCCCCCTCTACCCCCACTGCTGGCAAACCCTGGATATACCTCTGATTGGAACCCTCTGTTGGTAAGGGGAACTATATTATTTTGGTTATTCTTCACTACTCTGCTTCTAAAATAAGCCTCGGAATGTGATAAGC
Source organism: Timema shepardi (assembly GCA_902151425.1). Classification (NCBI taxonomy): domain Eukaryota; kingdom Metazoa; phylum Arthropoda; class Insecta; order Phasmatodea; family Timematidae; genus Timema; species Timema shepardi. The sequence goes on along the minus strand of CABFVX010001254.1, from coordinate 52,585 downwards.
CGATTGAATAACGTTTTATAGCAGTTAAAAAAAATCATTATGTCTGAAGTCTAGTCATGTGAAGAGCTTTTTAAAAAAAAAATACAAACATATTTTTTAGTACAAAAACTAACTTGAAGTATGACTACATAAATGTTGATCCAGTACCTTTTTATAGTTGTCAGATATGTCCATTAGCAAGAAAATTGGGATATCGTTACTTTTCTGGTTAGCATAAATTAGGTTCTTCCTATGAAAATTGGCGGTCCGACACCTTAGCTCAGCGTGTTTGCTTACTTAAACAAGGATCCCGGGTTCTATTCCCGGCATAACCGCAAAATATGTATAATTAGTGGAATTGGGACCTTCTCCCTGTCTCAGTTGATGAATTAACGACCTGGATACCTGATGTTGTGTCTACTCTAGAATTAATGTAGTTAATAAGTAAAGCACTGATAAAGAAAGTATATTCAGAACGTCCACGTTAATTATCCCACTAAAACTAGCGTTCATCATAGCAGGTCCCAACTCAGCTCCTGGCTCGCGCGAGGTATTATGGGAGTAACAGGGAAAAGAAACACCTACGATCTGCCAGAAATGTGTGCAGTACATTCGTATTTGAATGATTACTCGAAACTTTCCGCGGTGACGATGGGGGACAAAGCGACACAGTTTCTTGTTGTTATTATTATTATTATTATTATTATTAGCACCGCGTCTTACTACCCGTTCGGGCTATACGCACTTACGCTAATGTGTAATGGTAGGGTGATGGAGAGATGAAATGGAGGACCTACAGTTTAATGTGGAATCCGAACAAGGGTGGAGGCCTGGCATTCCCCACATTCACAAGATGTCTTGTCAGAGGTGAAGGAAGGGTTTAGTAATCAGATAAATCTGTGCCGGGACCGAGGATTGAACCCCGGCCGCCAGCATAGAAGTCTGACAGCTTACCCCTAGACCACCAGGTCACCGCAAAGCTTCTTGTTAATAACTACAATATGTCCCTGTTATGACAGAATGAAGATTTGTGCACAGTACTTATCTGGGAAGACATTCTAAAATGCTCAAAAAATTGTATTTTCAACGCAGTTTTTATCTAAATATTATTTAATATTTCAACAATGTTCAGTATTAGGAACGTTTATAAACTCCTTATCTCCATTAATGTTTAATAAGAAATGATCCACGTGCAATAGTGTTTATGTAAATTTATGATTTCTAGCCAATTGTCTGGTAACTTAAATTTTTCTTTATTTTTACCATAGTAACGAAATATTATGCAGGAGTCAAAAAATTACACACTTATAAAATGAACACCAAACACTACCATTCAAGTCGTGGACACAACTAAACAGCTGATTTTCATCACTCCAATTGCAACCACGCGACACGGACCATTAAGAGGTGTTAATTTCGCCTTCACGGTTCCACTTTGTCTTGATTATTCAAATCTAAATCTAAATTTTATTTTAATCATTGTAATTATTATTTTTTTCACCAAGAAGGAGGTTAATTCTGTGTCGAGGGTGCAAATTCGAGAAACTTGAGGGCGCACCAGCCCGAGCCTGTTATTGAGAGATAGTTATAATTAATGTAATATCTTATTAGAGTATTCAAGAAAATTAATTCAATAAATAAATAAGCATTATTAGAATTAATGTGACATCCAAATTTAAAGAAGAAAATAAATAATCTTCGTACCCAATTTCATGGCGAACACAAAGGCCAGACAAAAACTACTACTGGACAATCGCAATTAGTTGTGATATGAAATCTTGTTGGGATAAATTTCGCCCTACAAACACTTGTCTGTTCCACCACCTTCTTCTTCTCCTCCTAATCTTTACCTCTTCGGCAAGAATAAGATAATCCGCGGCCACAATCGATGACATATTTGTAGTAGACTGGCGATTGGAAACAGAGGTAATTTTGTTGCTTTGGTGTAGATGCTTTGTAGCACTCTCCGACATACAACATTTGAGTCAACTTGTCGCATGTTAGATGTTGCCTTGGTGTAAGGCCGCCTTAACATCGCAATGGTTGTTTCAGGGAAACATGAAGCAACCCATGTTGACTCTCCTCTTGTGTCAGCAATGTAACACTACTGGTAGTTTCAGGGCAACATGAAGCAACACATGCTGAATCTCCTCTTGTGTCAGCAATGTAACATTACTGGTTGTTTCAGGGCAACACGAAGCAACCCATGTTGACTCTCCTCTTGTGTCAGCAATGTAACACTACTGGTAGTTTCAGGGCAACATGAAGCAACACATGCTGACTCTCCTCTTGCGTCAGTAATGTAACACTACTGGTAGTTTCAGGGCAACATGAAGCAACACATGCTGACTCTCCTCTTGTGTCAGCAATGTAACATTACTGGTTGTTTCAGGGCAACATGAAGCAACACATGCTGAATCTCCTCTTGTGTCAGCAATGTAACACTACTGGTTGTTTCAGGGCAACATGAAGCAACACATGCTGAATCTCCTCTTGTGTCAGCAATGTAATACTACTGGTTGTTTCAGGGCAACACGAAGCAACACATGCTGAATCTCCTCTTGTGTCAGCAATGTAACATTACTGGTTGTTTCAGGGCAACATGAAGCAACACAGGCTGAATCTCCTCTTGTGTCAGCAATGTAACACTACTGGTTGTTTCAGGGCAACATGAAGCAACACATGCTGAATCTCCTCTTGTGTCAGCAATGTAACATTACTGGTTGTTTCAGGGCAACATGAAGCAACACATGCTGAATCTCCTCTTGTGTCAGCAATGTAACACTACTGGTTGTTTCAGGGCAACATGAAGCAACACATGCTGAATCTCCTCTTGTGTCAGCAATGTAACATTACTGGTTGTTTCAGGGCAACATGAAGCAACACATGCTGACACACAAGATACGCGACATGCCCTCTCACCTGTTTGAGACGAGCAAACCCCTCCCCCCTCACCTTCCGCCCAACATGCCGGCAAGCGACGACTCCAGCAACCTAGAGGACTCTCGCCCGTTGGGGGGGCCCTTTCCCCCTCACCTCGACCCTAGCAAACCTGCTGACCTCGGGGTTAAGAGGTCACCACCCGAGGGGGAAGGGCTGCTGCCCATACCTAAGAGACAACCAGGTGAGTCCAGTACCTCCACTTACACCTTCTACTGTTAGGGGCACGTCAACAGCAAATGAGTCGTAGCTTCGTATTCAATTTGGCTAAAACATTCATTTGAGATACTGTAATAATAATAACAGTAATAATAATAACCCGCCTAGGTGGAGTAGTTAGCTAACGCGCTAGTTTCATGTTGAGCTAGACTGCCAAGGACGGGGATATTGAGGTCCGAATCTCTGTCAGGTAAACTGGAGGTTGTTTTTCCTAAATGGTTTTCCACTCTCCCTCCACACAAATGCAAGTTCACTTCCTCTAAATTCAACCTTCCCAATTACTAATCCAATAGCGCACCTAATTAATACTTAAGCATATAAACCGAAAGGGTAGTTAAACACGGTGATAAATATAAAAAATATATTTTTGGTTGGACTGTTTTTATTACAATTTGCAGACTACTCTTTGTCTTGTAATTAACCCTACTTCAAACACTTGGCTGTAGTTGATGTATCCTATTTTATTAAAAATGATATATTACTTTAAGAAATATTAAATGCTTACACCTAGATTGAAACCCACACTTAGAATGAGATCAATTTTTTTTTCTAAACACCATACTGACTTTATATTTCCTCTAGTTACCCTTACAGTGTTTGTTACAATGTTTTGGATCCATACTGATAGTTTGGAGTAGAGTTAGTGTACTTGACTGTGATCAAGAAGGTCAGGGGTCATATCCTTGTTCAAGGATGCTGGGTACACAAACCCCCCTCCTCCAAACCCTACCGCCCTCTTGTTATAGTTTAATCATCCTTTTAACAGACAAATACTGCTGTAGTTTCTTAAAATTCTTCCTCCTAAATCTGTTTACTTGTAATAGATAGCATAAGCGATCAATAATATGTGACATTAAAGTTTACTAACCAAAATAACTTATATTACATTAGTTAATATTCTTAAAATTTGAGGTAGATGATTTGTGGGACATTTCTTCTAATTTTATCTGTTGGCAGCGTGTTTAGTGGGAAGAAGGGTTTTATTAAGTTTTGGAGTTTTCAAAAAGTATGGTAGTAACAGTAATCTATTTAAAAGTTAAAAAAAAAAAAATCCTTTTAGTTTGATTGCCACAGGAAGAACTTTTTAGAAGCTATAAACTATAAATGTAGAGCAGTAAGTATTAATAAAAGTTTGTCTAGACTCATCTTAAATCTCAGAAAAATTTACCTCTTCAGTCAATCATGAATACCAGCTGAAAAACACTTCCCTATATGTACTGTATGAATATATGAAAGAAGAGCTAGCTATGTATAAGGTGGGGGGAGGTGGGGATGTAAGGAATGCGAATAATAGACAGTTTTTTTTTTGCATATTTTTAAATAGCAAAACTTTTTTTTTTTGCCAAAATAAATCAAATATCGCTCCAATAGAAATATATATCAACAGTTATTTTATATCTGTCATGAGAATATCGACATGAGATGGACAGATATTCAACAACTGTTGATATAACCACGTGAAGAAAATTATACTCTTATGTTTGTACTGGAGCAATATTTTGATTTATTTTGGCCAAATCAATATTTTGATGTAAAAACTGAAGAGAGAAAAAATCACTAACCCTTTCTCGTATCCCATATATCTCCACTTAAAACATAACCTGTTCGAGTTATATGCACTTACGCTAATTGTGTAATGGTAGGGTGATTGTGAGATGAAATGGAGGACCTACAGTTTAACATGGAATCCGAACCACGGTGGAGGCCTAGCATTCCACACATTCACAAGTTGTGATTAATACACTTCTTGTCAGAGGTGAAGAAAGGGTTTTGGCAATCAGATAAATCTGTGCCTGGACCGAGGATTGAACCCCGGATTCCTCATCACAGAAGTCTGACACCTTACCCCTATACCGCCAGGTCAACTCACCTTAAAACAGAAATAGTAATAGTCAAGCCAAGTGTCTAGTGTTTTATATACAAATAAAAATTTTGGTTGTGCTAAAATTAGGAACAGGTTGATTACGTTCTTGGTTCCTAAGTTCATTACTACATAAATAGAAAAAATATTAACAAATCAGTATAATTAAGTGGATATTGTTGATACATAATTATAGCCTTGATAATATTTTGTCGGTAAATATTTAAATAATTTTAAAAATAAAAGGTTTATTGATGAGAAATAGAAGGCTTACTGATGAGAAATAGTGGGGGATGTCACATTTTCATTTATTGAGGGATAGCAAATGGGTTTAATTTAGTTTGTGTAACTTTGCGGGGTTTGAAACCGAGAACCAGAATAATAGAACCAGAATTGATAACATTTTGGAATTGATACAACACTATTTCAAATATAAACGTTTAATAATAGGTTGGTTATTTTTAGCACCACATCTTACTACCCATTTGGTTTAAATGTTTATGTACTAGTTACACTAATTAGTTAGGGATGAGGAAGGTTGAAATTAAAGGAAGTGTATCCACATTCACATAGAGTGTGTGTGGGAAACCGTTGAGGGCAAACCACCTTCAGTACACCCAATCAGGATCAAACCTCAATCTCCCCATCATCGGCAAGTCTAGTCTATTGCGGGAGTAGCACCTTAGACCACGCGGGGACCGAAGCAGATCTAATAATAGGTAAAGTTTTAATTATCCATTGACTTAATTGGTTATACACTAACGAACATTTGATTGCTTCATATGCTGTTGTTTTTAACGTTTATAATGTTAATTAGGCAATGCTTTATAATCATTTAAGTTACAATTTTCATTAACATTGCATGATATTGTGATTTCTTTTAAAAATAAGCAGTATTACGCCATTTGAGTTTACTAACTGGTTTTATTTTGGTAACTAAACCTCTTGCAACATTATTTAATCTATGTGGGATTAACTAATTTAAGTAAGTACCTCTTTTTGCACTAAAATAGCAAATAGTTTGGGGGGAAAAAAAGAAGTTTAACTTTAAAATTCGTAAACTTAAAAAAAAGGCACAGGTACTTAAAGTGCAGTCTCAAATAAAAATAAAAAAGGGGGAGGGGAAGAAGTAGTGATGATCAGACCATGACAAAAATAATCCATGATGCCTTAGAAATTTGAAGATAAATATTTGTAAAGAAATACCCTAGTTTATTAGATTAAAACTAAATTATCGTGATAAAATATGAAATGTCAAAGAATATAATTAAATTTAATCCACAGGCAGGTTATGGAAAAGAGGTGGAAGGGGGGTGCACCTTGGCCACTAACAATGCCCATGAATACTGGTACATTACTGGGTAATTAAAGCACACTCTGCTCGATTGATCCAGAGAAACCATGTACAAATACAATATTGAGTATGACCCAGTTTTGTAATGCTCGATAATATTAAGGCATCCATTTTAATAGCTAAATGGACATCCCAAGAGTTAATTATTTCACGTTGGCATTTGTTATAAAAAAATATCATTTAGATGCAAATAAGGGAAAATGTAAAAATATGGTGTCTCTCAATTTTATATTTAAGTAAAATAAAAATATCACACATTACACCATAAGTTTAGTGAAAATTAAAATAAACGTATATTTTTCTTAGCAATTATGAACTTTACAGCCTAATATCTAATATAAAGCTTTAAAATGTGTGTCGAAATTGCTATGTGATCAAAACCGCCCAAATACAACCCTTTACTCTTTTAATGTTTCTCTGAATATTAAGTCCTCCCTAGTTGTAATATGGAGGGCTTGGAAATTCTTAAATAAGACATTTTATAGTTCCTGAAAAATTAGAAATGATAAAAAAGATGAGTTCCATATCATTAAAAAAAGAGCTGAATTAAGAACATTTTTAGCGCCATAATTGTAATATGTTCCCCTTCAATAGTGTTAACTGGTGTCATGAGTATGTGATTTAGTAACATTTGCTATCACTTGCTACACAGATGTGATTTGTAAAACTAACATATTTCACAAATATTGACAATGAATAATCACTATTAAATTACAAACTTAAAAGCAAAAGGATTGGACGATATTTGCTAAAATGATAGCCCCTTTTTGGTTACCGACATGACCTTATCTTGACTGTTTAATTCACCGGTCTCCTAGCTGTTTCTTTCAAATCTTCTTTATGAGAGTAGTTTTATCATACCTATATGTTCCTCATAATGTGATTTGTATTATTTAAAAGTAATGTGTAAGTGATGTTTAACAAAGAGATAATAAATTGCTATTAATCTTTCAAAGAAAAATTTAGCTACAAAGATATAATTTTTTTTATAAGATTGCGTGAAAAAGTATTGGTCAATTGGTCAATTATCGCCCTACTCCTTTTCCCTCGTTTTTCTTTGTTCACTTCACTTATGAGTATAGTTGACACAGTGTCTAGTTCACAAAGCCTCGATCAGATGTGCCGTTACGTTGTCGCTAAGAGCCACGGTGTGAACTGCGAAGGGGTAAAGAGTGTAATGTGGTGGGGATGTGTCAGTAGCATTGGTGTGAAGGCGTGTTGTGGGTGTGTTTGCAGGCTTGCCCAAGCATTTGTGCCATGTTTGCAATAAGAACTTCTCATCCTCCTCGGCCTTGCAGATACACATGCGCACGCACACCGGCGACAAACCTTTCCGATGCACTATCTGCCAAAAGGCCTTCACCACAAAGGGCAATCTTAAGGTAACTATCCTCCTTAAGCCCTCGGATACGCCTTTTAAATATTTTTTTGAGGTTTTTAATGACAATTATCATAAAAACTAGACAATCGTATTAGGCGATTATTAGGAATGGGTTAATTCAGTTATCGGTATCCCGTTTACGCCGATTCTCTATTTTATAACTGGAACTGAATTTGTTTAAAAAAAAGTTCTAAGTAAATAAATACATTCAATAAAAGTAATACAATTGACATTCAAATAGTTTATAGTTTTCAATAAACAATCTATTGGTGCCTTTTATGTCCACTGCCCAGTTGGATACGGAATTTTCTAACTACTTAAATGGTTTTGGAATAATTAGTTTGTGTGATTAAGTGGAGTTTGGAATTGGGAAACAACAACATAAACGCAACATTTGGAAACCTACCCATACCTAATAATTATATATATTCATCTAAGATTAATAAAGGTATAGTAGAAACAATATACACACCTAATATTCTGTATGATAGATAAAATTTACAAATTTTATTTAAAATATGTATTTACTGATTTGCTTAGAGTTATGAATCCATACTTTTTATCACACTAGTGACAAATATTAGGAAATAATTATAAAAATAAACAGTTCAAAACTAGAGAATCTATCACAAAAGAGCTTCATAAAAGAATATTTGTTACAGTATCGTAGGTTAAGAAAATATTTTATCGTTATTTTTGAACTGTAATAATTACAAAACACAGACACATTTTTTTTTGACTTTTTTTTTCTCTCCATCAGTCGATCTCCCAAAACTAAAGGCAACAAACACAATCTAAAAGTGGGCTTAGTTAACACGGTTTGCTACTAACACGGAACTCTCCTTTTGCATGTTTTTTTTTTTTTAACTTTAGCATTCTAGTTTCGAGCAATTTGGGTTTTACTAATAATGATTTTTTGTTGCTTGTATTAACTACTTCAGTAACACACCTGTTATTATTTTACAAGTATGGTATGTTTTAACATTTTTTCACAACAGATGGTCAAATGAATTTATTTTATATTTAATAATACTTATTTAAATGTGTATTATTTAATAATGAGGCAGCCCAGTGACTAAATAATTGAATAATAATGGAAAGTAATAACAATAAATAAAAAGGAGAAATAAACTAAAAAATGTAAATTTAATGAAAAAAACCCACCTAAGGAAGGAGGAAAAAAATGTGCCCTCTTTCCCTAGGTAGGTTTTCTTAATTAAATTTACAATTTCATAAAATTATTTAAATGTGTAATTAATTATTTAGACAAAGTATTTAAATGAATTTTGCTTTTTAATAACAAAGTTATTTCTATACAAATATATTAGAATTTTACCCAGTAAGGGTGGACACTTCAATTCAATGATATTACTATAAAACGTAATGCCTGGTTTTTTTGGTTAAAATATTAATTTTCCTGTTGTTGTTTTTTTAAGTTTATTCTATGGCTATAATACTTTGAACACATGTTTTTTTCAATGTGCTGTGCAGTGGCAGATTTTATTAGTCAAGTGATCTATTTTTTATATTTGTAATTGTGACGCCAAAGAAGAAATGAATGCAACAGCTTTCCTATTTAATAAATATGTTTAGATTTTTAAAAGATATGATTTAGTTTGATTTTCATTGCGAATTAGCTTCTCAAGCCTAGTAAGCATGAGGGTTAAGAAGCTATTACACATAAAAAAAACAGCCCTCAGATAATAAATTTACCATTCAGCGAACAAATCCAATATGATTGTGATACAGTTACGATATTTTTTTTAAATTTTATCACCTCGTCTTGTTACCTGTTTAGGTTATACAATGACATGTAAGATAATTACTCTGATGGGGTAGGGATCGTGAATAATTTTAGAGGTAATCTACCAGTATTTGTATGGTTGGAGAGTGAGAAAACCTTTTGGGGGAAAAAATACCTCGGTAGACCCGACTAGGATTCGAGCCCTCGATCTCCCTGTCTAGCACGAGAGTGACGCCTTAGACTGTTCGGCCACTAAAACGGGTGTTTCGATACTTGGGAATCAAACCTGGGCCACTTAGATCAATAGGTAAAGACACTAACTTACTGAGCTCAAGGTGTCGCATCTTTTTGTGACTGTTTGAGTGCGAGTGTCAAGCTCAGCAATGTAATGAGTCCTACCTTGGCGCTCGCTGGCATGTTTGCAGGTGCACATGGGGACACACATGTGGAGCAACGGGGCGTCACGCCGGGGCCGGCGCATGTCACTAGATCTGCCTCCGATCCCGATGACACCCAAGGACTCAGAGTTTCTTCAGCGGAGGCCGGACCTCTTCTATCCCTATCTTCCAGCTCCGTTCCTTAATGGGATGCAGCAAAAGGTAACAAGACATCATGAATATAAATCTGTGATTGTCTCGTGTGTTTTACATAATGGATAGAACGTCTATTACATGGCCAAGATTGTTGAGCCTCTGTGATATTGACAATAGACAATATGAGAAACGTTCGGTTAGATCCTGATGTGGTCGAAATTTAGTCTTCAAAGCTGAGTGTGCCTCAAGTGATTCAAATTTCGCCTAAAATATGATTCCAAGCACAAATTACGTTATCTCTATGAGTCTTGTTTTTTAATTTTCTTAATTAGCACCGCGTCTTACTATCCATTCAGGTTATATGCTTAAGTATTAATTTGCGCTAATGGGTTAGGAATTAGGAAGTTTGAATTTAGAGGATGTGAACCCGCATTTGTGTGGAGGAAGAGTAGAAAAACTGTTAGGGAAACCACCTCCAGTTCACACGACCGAGATTCGAACGTCGATCTCCCCATACTCAACATCTTAGCTCAACAAGAATGATTCTTGTTGGTCATTCGAGTTACCTACAATTTTTAACTAAGTTATGGAAACAGGATGAGGATTAATTTTAAAGAAATAGATCAGAATTAGCTTGAAGGTAGGCTTGGAAGCCACATGATGATAAACACTCTTAGTGCACTTGATCGAGATTCAAACCCAGCGTTTGTGGATAACTTGTAAATCTGCTACATATAATTAAGTTATGCCAATTCTCAGGGGCTTATCGCCCCAAATATGTTTTAAGTTTTATGGTTAAATCCTACAGCCCCCATATACCCTATCATATAAGATACACCATAGTGGAAACAAGAAAAGTTAAGTTTCCTACCGTTCAGTATAAACGGAATGTAACAACAAAAATACACACCACAGCTTAGAGCTATTAAAACAAAAAGTTGCAGTGTCTCATTGTTGGTATCTATAGAGGTCCGCATAATTTACACTGAAAGATAGCCTTCCTAGCTTGACATCTTACCTTATTGTCCTTATAAGCTACTCCATGATGTAATTCCAATATAGGTAAGACTGGTATCTTTTAGTGTAAACGAAATACATACTTCTTACCTTATTGTCCTTATAAGCTACTCCATGATGTAATTCCAATATAGGTAAGACTGGTGTCTTTCAGTGTAAACGAAATACATACATGTATCTTACGAACATACATATCTTTACTTTACATCTATTACTATTTCCAACCTGTGACCGTGGTCAGTTTTTTATTCAAGCCATATATTTTCCACTACCAGTTGGTTAGGCCTGTCATAGCTTCATATGCCTTATAATCTAATGTAAGACTAGGACAGGTACAGCATCCAGTCCTCGGCCATTAATTTATCACTGTGAAAGGGTAAACCTACATTTCACTCTATTGTATGCTTTTTGCATTAAGTTTAATATAGTAAAACAGTCTGTTAGGACACATAGATTTAGTTTGTTTTAATTATCATTTAAACACCTTTTACCATAGTTGGCTGCATTTACAATTTTAATAAATGAGGTTAAAAGTGGAAAATATATATATATATATATATATATATATAAAATCAAAAAGACTATTTTTTAAACAAAAAAAAACTATTTTGTACTTTATAATTTATATATGAATTTTCTTAATTCTTAAAAGTTTTGCTTAGACTTTGCATGTTCCTTATAATGAAACCAATCTTAGGTTCAAACCGAGGACTCAAAAGAAACATGCCCGCTTCAGTGACTCAATGGTCTAAGGCATCACTCTCATGTTAGACTAACACCCTGGTGGCAGGGAAATCGGGCTTCGAATCTCGGTCGGGTCTACTGAGGGTGGTTTTCCCTAAATGGTTTTCCACTCTCATTTTGCACAAATACGGTTAAATTACCTCTAAAATGTTTCCTTCCTCATCCCTACTCCATTAGAGTAATTTATATATATATATATATATATATATATATATATATACACATATATACCCTAAGTCCTTTTTTTTATTACCGTGCCTTACCGGTAATATATATATATATATACACACACACATACAGGCAGTAAGATGCTATGATAAAAAAAAGGACTTGTCTTAGGGTGCAAATAATCTTACTAACGAGTAAGATTAAATTATACAGAGGGGGCAAAAAAAAGTATACACACTTCAACACCCAAATATCCGTTTAAATAATTTTATGCTAACCTAAATTTAAAATGCACAGATATCGAGATGGCTGCAACACATGTTCTACTTGCACAAGTCTTCGAAGCACCCGTCACTATCATGTAAACTGTATAATTTTTTTTCCTCTCTGTATATCAAGGATGTTATCAATACAATTGTACTATCTAACGTTGTTTATAGTTGTTTTCTAATGATCAATTAGCTAATAAGATACTTATTATTGCAATCTTATTGTAGGCACTACCATCACTGTTCCAGCTGAACGAAATCTCTGTGATCCAGAGTGTGAATAGCAGTAACGGCAGTGGTCTGAGCCCTCCCGGCGGCAAGTACGGCAGCCTGCTAGGTTTCGGGAGCTACGGCGGACCAGACAAGCCGCTGATGCCCGAGCCTCCCAGGTCTCAGACAAACTCTCCTCTCTCCGACAAGCCACCCTCGTCCATGTCATCCCCTCCACCAATGTCCCTGTCTTTGGGCAGTCACCACGGGTCTCCGCCCTCCCGGGAGTCCGGAGGCGATGAGAGGAGTGTCTGGGACTTGCATTACGAGAGGAAATCAACAAGTGATGAGCCGATGGACGTTTCTCCCTCCCCGATACCACCCCCTCGCGGAGAGGGTTTGGCTGCATAAAATAGGGGATGGGGTGGACTGGTATAAACATTAAAAAGTGATACTTGAAAGCCCCTTAGTGTTTATTATGTTGTGGCGCAGTGAGCTGAAAGTTTGAAGAAACCATGTTAATTCCACATTACAACTGTTAACATTTTTCAATGTCAGATCGGCGAAAAGTCGATGAATGGTTCTCCTTCATGTTCGAATGAGACCATATCTTTTTTTTCCCTTCCATCAAGAAAAGAAGGAAGGTGGTGAAAGAAACCTTCAAGATCGTGAATTTGGTTCATAAGGTTAACAATTAATATCTTGCTCCTTCCAATTAACTTATACCTTCCACTCTTATAAATAAGAGGTACCAGGAATAAAGTTGTATGCGTGACCAAACAGCTTTTAAACGGTGATGTGGACAAATGCAAAGTTAAAAAAAAAAATTACATATCTTATTATATTCAATCACTTAGTATTTATTGAACACAAGTTGATGTTACTGATTTAAAGAAAGCAAAACAAAACAAAAAAAGCTACAGTTTCTGATTATTGACCAAATAGATGGATGGTTTACTTTGAACTACTTCGTCACAGCTAATTACTCTCGTGCTGTATTTTGGCTGAATTTGCTGCGGCTGCAATGTTCCTATTTTGAAACTAGTCTTTGTATAAATATTAAAAAGAAAAGAGAGAAAATAATTGGTGTTTAAAGAACCTTAAAAAAATATTCACTTAAACACAATATAAAAGTATTTAAATAAACAAAAGAAGTGTTACACAAATATTTAAGCAAAGTGGATGTCAAAACTTTTTTTTAAGAACTCTTGTTTTCGAGGTGTTTTTTTCCCTCTCATAATTAAACTCCTGTGGTAGACCTATTATCTTAGGAATGTATAATATAAATGATGGGGGAAAAAAAGAAGGAAGAAAACCAATTATTGTTATTATAATATTACTATATAAACATTGATGTGTATGCGCTTGTCTGCGCGCACGTTGTTGCTTGGAATGGGCCAAGTAAAAATGCCAGGCAAACAACAATGTATTTATTTTTATTTTTATTCGGGGATTGGGGCAATCTGGGGACTCTATGTGTCCCAAAAAAGTCCCCACGACTTTGATTCACTGTGATACTACACCTGTAGAGGAGGTTATGTCGCATGCGAAAAATGTGTGTTGTAAAAAAAAAAGATTAAATCCTATACATATGTAAGCATATGAAGAAATGCTACTTCATTTATTGACTATTGTACTTAACCGTCTTGTCAAAAAAAAATATAATTAAAAAAAAAAGAGTATTAAGAAAAATGGCCAATTATATATATAAATTATATTTAAAAAAATGGTATAAAAGTATGTTTAGATGTTGTGATCTGTACAATATGCAATTAAAACCCATGACAAAACCAATTAAATAATAACCTCCACCTTTCTCTACCACAGATCAAGCCAACAACATACATTATCGAGATATTGTTAGTAGTTACTAAAAGTGTACCAATGCAAATAAAGGGGAGGAATTGGAAGCCATTTACTATTTCCTTTAGCCAATTAGCATTGGTGACCAATTAATCGGCCAAATAAATTATTATTCGCACATTAAAAAAAATGCAATTGAGGATCCAATAAAATATATATATATTACTCCTTTATTTCTCGATGGTGCAGCATCTGTTATTGCTGTAAGTTGTTTTGAAAACCATCTCCATTGAAAATAACTCTTTAAGGAAAACCTCTTTTCACTCCTGGTGGTACATTTGCATGAAGATATAGGAAGAAAGGGTAAGAAAAAAAAACACATCTTTTACAACTAAAAATGAAACATACTTTACACTCCTGTTGAAGGGTAAAGAGGTTATGGAAGGCTCTCGAAGAAAATAAAGTTTTGCCATTAAACACTCCTCCCCTCTGCCTATCAACTTAGTTTTCCAACAGAACAAAATTTAGGTAAAGAGGATTGTGTCGTATTGACCAATTTTATTCAAGAAGCAGCCATTAGCTCTTGGCCCAGTGTGACAGTAGTGTAGATAAAATATTTCCTGCACTTAATTGGAAAAATTTATAATATCAAAATTATACAAGCCAGAAGACAATATGCCTATTCTAATCTGATCAAATTTGTGTAGTAGTTCATCTTAACTATTCTGTTATTAAATTTACAATTTGTTATATTTGGAAGAAGGTACAGGAAAGATCAATAGAAACACATTTCACACTTTACAGTTTTAAGAAAATTGATCATTATAGCCCAACAGGGTTGTCCTTAACAGATGTGTGGCCCTTGGCAGACTCCATTTGAAGGCTCCCCACCACATATCTATTTTTCTCCTCATTCCTCCCTGTCCCCCAAAAAATAATAAATAAAAACTTAATTTTGGTTTAATGTTATTACAGTATTTTTCCTCCATATACCAATTTTCAAAATAAGGGTTGGTTTCTTCACAATCCTTCATTAGATTATCTTCCCCAACAAACATGATCTGTATAAAAGTACAAATAACAACTGTCACAAGTTTAGATTAAATCTGTTAATGTGTTCAAAAGTTATTGTGAGACATATTCCCCACAGACAGACAGGTGTAAATAGGTGGATTTAAAAATTTCTCGCATCCAACTTGTTTTTTCCCTCTGTCGCCTAAACAAGCAAAGGGGCCCCCCCCCAAATTGTTGCTACACCATTCGCACACCCCTAAATGCGACCCTTTAGCCCAATCTCTCAACATAGGTTTAATTCTATCAGAATTCAAGAGGAGTTTGAAACATCCTTCTAAAAGGAGAAACCAAAAAACACAAAGGTAGAAAATGTAGTTTAATAAAGAATTATAGGACACTTATTTAGTTCAGAACATAAAAAAGGAAAAAAAAATAACATAGAGGACAGACACAAGAAACCTAACCTGTTTCTTTCACTTTTTACCGAACCTTCTTCCATAATAAATACAGTCAGTGGGTACTCGAACCCTTCTGATCGGTGGTCAATCTCTGCCCAAATATAGGCCTCGGCATACTCCTTACCCTCACTAGGGGATCACATTTAACAAAAAATACCTCTAAAAATCTAAGAGAGTTTTCCCTTGAAGATATATAAAGTTTAAATTTGAAACAAATCTGTTCATAGATACTCATTGGCTCATAATAAATAATCAGAACTGATATTTGCATACCCAATCAATATCACAATTTGTATTAATAAAAAAAGACTTTCCTTTTTTTTTTTGGCACACTTCTAGTATCTCCTGTATTCTTAATAGTGTTGACACAATCTGGACTAATGTCTGTATATTTGCTACTGTATTTGATGTTATTTCAATTACATACAATTACTGTTCAGTGGATGTTGCTGAGAACAGAAGAAATAACTTGAGTTTTACTGTTGTTACCTGATAAAATTTACCTTTACAACTGTATCTTAGTTTTACTGTTGCTGTAGATATATTTATCATTAACCTACTAAAGTGAGAATATGGACGAACCACTTGAGAGATAAGATGAAGTCATATCAACAAATCAAGAATACTCGACAGAAATATAATACATTTAAAAAAATACAAATGTATAGATTGGTCCATGATTTTTCTTTCGTATCAACAGATTAATAGGTATATATATAGCAGCTCACAGCTGACTTCTGACAGTCAACATTTAGGTATATACCTAAATTTTGATCATCAGAAGTGACAGCTGCTAAACACATGTTTTTTGCAGATCATATGGTTCGGCGTAGGGATACATAATTTGTTCTGGTAACTTTTCAAAGCCGTTATCTGTCAGCTGTGAACTGTCACTCAGCACCAAAGAACCCATGGGCTATAGTGTGTGTGTATATGTATATATATATATATATATATATATATGTTGTAATTTCTTATTTCTTATTTAAAAAAATTGAAACCATAAAAAATATTGTCTTGAAAAAAATAATAAATACTAAGGGAAAAAGGTTTGTTCAAGAAATTTTGCAAAATAATTTAAAACTTAAATCAGAGTTAATCCAGAAAGTTTGTAATAATCAGTCGCTATACAGCTGTGGAATCTTGGTTGTACCCTTCATTTTTACCCTGAAACGTAGCCGGCTTACCTTTCATAGTTCCACTCTGGCACAAATTTCTAGTTCGATCTTAGTGTGATCGTCAAGGTAAAACATACTTTTCAAGGTAAACAAAGTGTAAATGGAGGAATGTTTTTTGAGTGTGAACAAATGTCACTTTTTAAATGCAAAGCGAAGTCCAAACTTGAAATATGCGAAACAGAATTGAAATTTAAGGTAAGGTTTAGGTGGTTGTTACATAACACCCCTTTTAATTTTTAAGGTTTAGAAAGAGAGAGAGAAAAAAAACAAGCACACTATTTACTTGTATCCTGACATGTCTGAATTTACCTATAATTATGTGATAGCATTTAATCACTAGTCTATTTGAAATAATTTTTAACAGCTGTTGTAAAAATGATGTTGAAATATCACATATTTAATGAGATAGTTCAAATCTATTATTAAAATATTGATGTTTTATTCTTCCTTTGAAATATTTCCAAGGTGAAAAGATAGTGATTTTTTGAAGTTCAAGCGAGGTATATTATTCGAACATCAACTTTGGCATTTTGAAGAGTTGCACAACCCTACCTTCTATCATAAAATATTTATTATTTAAAACTATTTAGACCACTTTGTGTGAAACCACATTTGATTATTGGAATTAAAAAATGTGGTTTTTTTTACTGAATTTTGACTTTTTAATACCAAAATAATTTAAGGAATAATTATAAACTAAATAATTCCTCCTCCCCCTTTAAATGACCCAATGTGTTTTAATATCTGAACAGGCTGATTTTTTTTTTGCACCACGTCTTACTACCCATTCGGATTATACACCTGTGTACTAATTAAGCTAGTGTAATAGGGATTAGGAAGGTTAGATTTAGAGAAAATGGACCCATTTTTGCAAGAGATAGTGGAAAACCATTTAAAAAAATCATCGAATGTCATCGGCAGGCCATTCTATTGAAAAACTGACACCTTAGTCCATACTGCCACTGAAGCAAGTTGCATTTAATTATACTAATGGCTTAAGAAAGAAAAATATAAAATTTAGAGGAAATATACTCGTATTTTCATGCAGGGCAGAAAAAAAAATCTAAGAAAAAAAGCCATCCTCATAATACCTGACAAAAATATGAACTCGAATGCCCTTTCTACAAATAAACCAGAATGTGTACTCATCGATGCAGTTGAAACTTAATTAGTCTTCAATTAGTAAATAGTTATAGGTAGTGTGGTTATATTGTGGTTTTAATAATCTAAAATTGGTAGAAACTGACTTTTGGTATGGATATAACCATGTGTAGGGGATCATACTTCAATTAAATTAAATTAGTTTAAAAATAACACCTGAATAAAGGAGGGAGTCGAAACTGGTATATTTGGCTTAGTGCATCAATGCTCTACCACACAACTCGGCCATTTAGGAATTGTTCTATACTATAGGCCATTCCTTATGGCGGATTCACACATTCAGCGAAAAACTAGCATAGAACAGGAACATGGTCACGTGATGAGCTCTAAGCCAATCACAAGATTTCCGCTTAATCAATGCGAGCTGTTCTGCTTAAAGTTAAACTATTCTCTACTTTGTCCGCTCTGCCCAAGATGTTTGGCATAGTAGAGCCAATAAAATATAAGAATCAACCATTTCAAATCAATGCACATGCGGCAACGCAGAGTCAGAACCTAGCAGACAGCTTCATTGGCCATTGTGAGGAGATTTGTAGTAATCCGTTAATGTAAAGCGTGTGTATTGATGTATTGGATTGTGTCATGACAAAGCTTTATAATTTGAAAACATCCATTGGGAGAATGATATAAAATATATAATAATCCACTAGAAAATAGAATATGTTGATAATCAGCTGTTTTAAGATAGCGTTGCAATGCATCATGGTTCAATGCAAAGTATGTGAACTACTGCGCAGAGTCTGCTTTCTATTATTCGGCGAATATGTGGATCAACTCATAGTTTTAAGGTAGAGTTTTTGATGCAATATGTGGATTTATAAGCTACTTGGGCTATTATTGAACCACAACCACCTTCTTAATTCCTAAAACCATTTGCGTAATTGGTTCATAATTGTTTCACCCAAACGGGTAGTAAGATGCAGTACTAAAAAAAAAAAAGTGTATCCTGATGACTGTGTAAGGGGCTATTTCAAGCTAAGGGAAGATTTTTATAATTTAACATTGTCAATTTTCATGAATTTCTAGAATATTAATATAATATTTTAATTGAAATTTTAATCTGGTAATTTCAAAGGACGAAGAAAATTGTGATATATTAGGAAAAGATCTAAAATATTTCACTAAATATGACTTCTTTCAACATCATTCTTAGAATACTTACCATACAATTTTATACTTAAAAAAAAACTAGAATATTATTCAAGGAATAAGTATTATATTTGAAAGAAGGAACAGGAAAGGTGGATGTTCCAATTTAAGTGTACTATCATTCTTTACAAATTTTCTTTTTCCCCCTTTTGTGTTTTTTCGGTTTCCTCTTTTAGGAACTTGCGTTATGCGTTTCACACTCCCTCCTGATGAGTTCTGATACAATAAAAGCTAGGTCAGGGGATTGAGTAACAATCGATTTTCTTCAAGAGACAGCTATTACCTCTTTGTCCAATGGCAGCAATATAAAGTGTGAATTGTGTTCTTTTCATTGTAAATGCCATATTGTGTTCGTGCCTTAAATATATATACAATTTGTTCGGAAACTTATAGCCTAAACTACACATATAGTTTGTTTGAACCAGAAGTAATACAAAATACCTACACACTTACATCCAGAAAACTATGCTAATACCATTAAATTGTGTTCAAAGTTTCAGTGTACAGCTCCACGAGAGCGAAGCTGTTCAAGCATTCGTGTAAAACAGGTTGCGTATGCAATCCCTTACAATTATAATAATTGTACAGTGGCAGCATTAAGCCAACTAACGAGTCGAAGGTGGCTGCATTATCTGATAGCTCGTGACCTTAATAAAATCACACATTTGTAGCCGGCGATTTCCGCACGTCCATCATTGAGACTGCCTTAAAATATGAGTGAAGAATGACCCTGGTCACGAGACGATTCCTGCCTAGCTCAGTGGTTGTAGCATTGGCGTACTAAGCCAAAGGTCCCGGGTTCGATTCTCGTGCCCAGGTGTCATTTTTCAATTTGCAAAATAGGTTACATAGGAGATTAGGTGTGCGGAACTGCACAAGTAAAAACAGCAAGCACTTTCTGTGATGTAGGAACGTTAATGATGACTCTCAGAATGTATTCTCATTTCTAGATGGACTGGTGGGTTGTATAATATTAATTGCGGTATATTCTGCTGCCTTGCTCCAAGATGTCAAGGTGTGTAGTACCATGCGCCTAGATCCAATGCAACCTGTTGTAAACACTTGCTTGAAAAGCGCTGTATGCCGAAACTTTGAACACAATTTAATGGTATTAGCATAGTTTTCCGGATATAAGTGTGTAGAGATTTTGTATTACTTTTGGTTCAAACAAACTATATGTTCAGTTTGGGCTAAGAGTTTCCAAACACCCTGTATATATGTTTCTATCCACCTTTCCTGTACCTTCTTCTAAATATAATACAAATTACCTCATAAAAGTGAAAAGAGGTTTTATACATACATGGAGTAAAGTAGAGAGTGCTATAAACCAAGTTTGTATTTTACACCACCACCATTGAGAGAAAAAAAAAAGTTTTGATTTTTGTCTCTTACCTGTTTCGGTGGCCGGATGGTTTAACGCACTACTCTCACAGTAGACTAGACTGCCGATGACAATGAGATAGAGGTTAGAATCTCAGGTGTACTGAGGGGCACTTTTCCAAAGTGGTTTTCCACTCTCCCTCCAAGCAAATTTGGGTACACTTCCTTGAAATATAGCCTGCCTCATCCCTAAAACCATCAGTGTAATTAGTACATTAGTGTATAACCAGAACGAGTAGTAAGATGTGGTGATCAAAATTTAAAAAAATATTTTAAAAAAAATTATATTTTAAAGAAATTGTTCATTACCATAATTAATTATTCTTCAACCTATAATAGAAATAAAATGTCAATACTTGGCTATAACACACTAAATGAATTTCAATTTTCAACACTACTCTTTTTTTAATAATCACCTACAAATGAATAAAATAAAATATAGAATTGATTAATCTAAATATATATTATCAAGAGTTTTATAGAAATTAATTTAGTAACTATCAACTACTAGTCAAACTGATAAGATTATAATGTTTTAAATTAAAAAGACTAATTTAAGGTTTTGTCGAGCAAAGTACTGATGTGAAAGAAATAATGCAAAGTATAAAAATTAATAATAGTTATGTTGCACACTTTATTGTCATCAATCAATGCTATTTGCACTCAGTTTATGTAAGCATTATTGTAAAAAAAAGTCAACTAACATAACTAATAAATAATATATATTAAGGATAATCATTAGCTTAAGAAATTACATCAACTAAGGTAAATTCTTAGCATTAAATATACAGATTACGACACGAATATGTTATCACAAAGAAATTAATGAATAAAATGGTAGGTATTTCATTAAAACTTGCAGTCAATGATTTGTGCAATAACTTTGAATAGTTAATATCTATCTTAAAGGAAAATTTCTTTTCGCTTATTGAGATATTTGTTATATTTGGAAGAAGGTACAGGAGAGGTGGAAGGGAACAAACACAATATAGTTTTTATGGTGAAAAGAAGAACACAGTTCACATTTTACATTGCTGCCACTGGACAAAGAGTTTGGCTGCCTCTTGAAGAAAATTAATGGTACCGTCCAGGTTTCATTCTATCGGAACTCATCGGGAGGGTGTGTGAAACGCACAACACAACTTCGTAAAAGAGGAAAGACGAAACACAAAATGGTGTGAAAGGAAATTGTTAAAGGATGATAGGACACTTAGAAAGGAAATATTCACATAAACCTTTCCTGTACCTTCTTCCAAATATAAAAAAATACCTCAAACAGCAGAAGAAGGTTTATTTAAAGCGATATAGAACATTCAATTTGGTAAAAATAAAATGAATTTGGTAAAAAATAAATTGAATTTGGTAAAAATAACTAGGGCTCAGATCTTCATGACATATCATATTCTTAGTTTCATCTAGAATTTAAAACTAAATGAATTGTAAATTTTTTTTATGCTACCCCAACTCTAAATTTACACATTTTATTTTGCATGCATGTGCATATTTTGAGCAGTTTTCAATTTTAGGTTATATTTCCACAATTTTGGGCGCATAAAGACATATTTTGATTAAAATTACTTGAATAGGTAACTGTATATTTCTAATTTATATCGAACACAATACGTATACTTCACATTTTATATTATTGTTATTATTGCATATATATTTTATGACCAGATTACTTGTAGGTTAAGGCTCATTTCTGGTTTTGCTTTCTCAAAATAAATTCACCATTCCTGATAATTTCAAGTATTTTATACCCCCATTTCAAGAGTGGCGTTTTTTGGAGAAACCCAGGTAATAAGAACTTCGAGAGCTTAGCTCCGGGGGGGTTGGTGTCACTGGCCACTTTGTAGAACTGTCCCTCCCCACCCTCAATGAATCCTCATTCTGCTTATAAAGGCTCATCTGAGATGCTTGTGCAGGGTGGCTACAAAACTTTGATCATAAAATTCCTCAAATTTTCCAGACACCACTATAAAAAGATCCAGGTCGGATTTTTTTTAATGGTTTTTCTTGGTTGATAGCAATTTTCTCTTTTATTATATAGATAACATATTTTCAAAAAATCCTAAGCTACCCAACATCAAATGGTCTTAGTTCTTGTTGTTTTTCTAATATTTAATTAGATATTATTTGTGACCCTGTGTTAAGTATGTTAAAAAAACAAACCCTGTACAACCATCTCATTTTAGAATAACATAGGTAATGATTTCCGATCATTACCTATTTGTCCAGTGGC
Source organism: Timema shepardi (assembly GCA_902151425.1). Taxonomy (NCBI): domain Eukaryota; kingdom Metazoa; phylum Arthropoda; class Insecta; order Phasmatodea; family Timematidae; genus Timema; species Timema shepardi. The sequence continues at coordinate 29,781 of CABFVX010001254.1, read as the reverse complement.
AGCAGTGTAAAGTGTGAATTGTTTTCTTCTTTTCCTTCTAAAAGCCATATTTTGTTTGTTCCTTTTATATGTTTCTATCTACCTTTCCTGTACCTTCTTCCAAATATAATACAATTACCTCATAAAGAGAAAAGAGGGTTTCCTTCTAGAAATAGGTAGTTATGCATTTTGCTAATATTATGAAACAAAAACTATTACTTTTGTTTAAATGTTTAGGTTCAGAATCAGTCAAGTATTTAAATTACCCAACTTTTCCTTATTTTTGATTACATTCCCTAAAATTTTACTGTTTTCCCTGTTTAAAGCCACCATGTTGTGTTGTTTTAGGCTATATCATCAAGCAATTTAATCACTCGGCAATATTTGCAATTTCCAAAAAAAGAATTATAAGATAAATAATATTAAATATTTGATTGCGAATTTATTTTACTCTAAGTTACTTCGTTGATTAAAGGCATATTTTCATGTATATTTCACGATTTTTAAGGTCATAAAAATCCAAGCCTCAGTAAAAACTTTTAACAACCATATCTTTTAGGTGAATTTGATTTGCTTTCTTTTAATAGATACTTAATTTTTGTGAAACAATATGTTTGCGTTATTGAGATTCCCAAAGATAATATTATGTACACAAAGGAAAAATGGTGTCAAATGGATATTTTAAATTAAAAACTGAAAAGAGGACATAAAGGCAAGCAAGGCCTACAGTTACCAGAATACTGTAGGCCTCAAAGTTCACAATTAAAAATACAACTAAACACACATTTTCGAAGTACATCAGTCTGCCTCTTCTGGGAATGTCATAAATGTGTGTTTTTAATTGTGAACTTTTAGGCCAAAGGTTTTCTGGCAAGTGTGTAGGCCTTGCTCGCCCTTTTATCCTCTTTTCAATGTTTAATTTAATACAGTCATATTGCGCCATTTTTCTTTTGTTGATCTTTTTTTTTTTAAAGTCACATAAAATAATCATATTTCAGTCTATTATCAACCAAAACCACACAACGGCCCATAAAGTTCACATTAAACAACATAATCATCCCACAAGGTTCATATTTTACACAAATATCCCAAATCATTATTTTCATTGAGTTTTAATATTTTGCATAGTAATACAAAACAATATTAATCTAAGTACATTAATGCGTTGTGAAGTAGTATGCAAGTATAGGATAAATCAAAGCATGGTTATATCTGTTCAAATAAAATTGCCACTTTTTTATTTTTATACATATTATGAAATTTTATATTTATATTTTGAAATAGTTTTTAAGTTACCAAAAGATCAGTTAAAACCTAGAGAAGGGTCAAATCATATATTTCTCGAATCTGAATATTACATTTTATTTCAAAACACGAATACTAATTTGAACTCTTGAATCTTTAAATATGTATAATTTTATTTAAAGTGAAATTTTTTTTTACAATATAATAAAAAAAGTTGTTCAAGGCCACTGACAAGTGCTTTTTTTGTATGTATATTACATACTAAACAATTATTTTGTCCCTTTTTGTGATTTTTGTTACTTTCCAAAGTACAGATGTTTATATAATTCCCCTTACCAATTGCTTAAAAATTTGAAGTCAAAGTTTTTATAATTGTATTTGAGATACTTTTTTGAGATTATTACAAATCTTGAATTTATAATCCCATAGGATTCAAGGATTCAACCATCTCACCTATCTTATAAACAAATCACAGCATATAAATCTAAAATTTTCTAGATTCAGAAAATTTTATAAAGCACTTTGGTGAAATACATTTATTAAAAAAAATCAATTGTCTTCATTTAACTTTGTTTCCAGTCTAACAATAGATTAAGTATTGTATTTATATCCTGGGTAAATATGCCCTGTAGGCTACCATGAAAATATTCTGCCCTGTACAATTTTTTCCATAGAAATATAGGGTATATATATTAAATATCAAATGTGTCCCAAAAATTTTTAAATCTATATCATAATCCATTTAACACATCAATTACAATTTTAAGTAAACTTAAAAAAGATAATGTTGTCAAAAAGTTACTGGAGAATGGTATAATTGTAATATTTTAAACAAATCCCTGAAATTACTTAGATAAAGTTTCTTTTTATTACCTTAAAACAAGATAACAGTTTGTATTAACGGAAATAATGGTATAAATTAGGAGCTATCCACACACTTACCTTGGTGATTCTGGAGTATAAATTATTTAGATAGAACACCATTTTTAGTTTTTCTATTCGTCTATATATCTATTTATTCAAAGTGCTGCCATCTATACAGTGATATAACTAAAAAAGTGTCAGCTCTGGAAAGTCAACCTTGCAGTTCAACCAAAAGCATCAATCAACTCTCTTGACCTGATGAAGCTGTCTGTGATAGTGAAAGCTTGTCCTTAAAAATGTTTGTGTTTTTTAGTGTTCTATCTAAACAATTTATACTCCAGTATCACCAAGGTAAGTGTGTTGGCTATCCATCCTAATTTAAACCATGATTTAAACTAGTGCTCTATTACAAATAACCTTAATATTAAGGAAATAAAAAATCATATTTAGAAAATAATCAATGCTGAGCTTTTACTCCACAACACCGAGTTTCTTCATAACCTTTTTATTGGTATAAATAGATAATACAATAAGCAAACTCTCCAAATTTGTACAAGCCCATAGTTTGGTAAAAATATTTACAAAAATTTCATATATAAGAACATGAGCTATTAATTCAACATAATCAACAACCTGTATGTTCCTTTTGATTGTTGTATTACTTAACAAAGGTCCAATAAACATTCTAACTAGCACTTCAATACGAGTGTATAAATCTCCAAAATACAAATTTGACATATTTTGAAGATATTAAGTAGGCCTATAATAATAAAAATATAAAAACATTTTACATTTCTGGTAAGACGACATCATAAACAAATATCAAAGATATACTATGTGATTAATTAACAAATCTTTTGAAGATTTATATTGAATCATTGGAAGAGCAATTTAGAGCATTTTATTTGGGAAAAGACTTAATTCATAATTTAAATAATAATCTTATGTGTAGAAGAATGTATAGACAGGTAGGAGAAAGGATAATAAAGGAGACAAACACTTTATTATTATTATTATTTTCATTATTTTTACTATAATTATTATTGTTATTAGCACCGCGTCTTACTACCCGTTCGGGTTCTACAGAGAAAACACATTTTGGTTATTACAGTTAAAATATGAACACAGTTCACACTTCACACTGCTGCCACTGGACACAAAATGGCTTTTCCTTTAAAGAAATCATCCATTTTTTTGTATGATTCCTTAAAATAGGTTTTGTTCTATAGCAACTTTTCCGGTTGAATATTAAACATCAGAGACGACCATTACTTCCGGGTGCGTAGAAGATGTCAAATATGTTTCTCTGACCATTGAGAAAGTTATATTGTGTTTTCCCATAAATATATTCTTACCTTTCTTTCCTGAAACTTCTTTCTTGTATAAAATTAAAATAATAATTATGTTTTACAAACAGTTTGACTGTAATTACAAAAGGAATAGACTTGAAACAAAATGACTGTGTAAATTAATAAATAAATAAGAAGTCTTACTAATGTGAATTTATATTTTTAATTCCAACTATCATAAAGTTATGTGATGAGACTAGGCAGCCGGCACACTTGTTATTTGTTTGCCTTATCTGTTTTCTCTCTCTGCTCTTGTTTAGCCAGAAGTCAGCCAACCTCACAGTTAGGGAGTTTAAAGAACACGGGGAGAAATGGAGCTTACGTTACAGGAGAAGGGCATGTTTAGAAGGGGTTGGATTTGTTTTCTTCGAATCCAGTAGAGTAGTCTAGAATCGGTTTCCAGACTCTCAAAACTGTGACCCCTATGTATACACGATTGGTAGACAGCTGAGGACCCTCCTCCCAGTTCGAGTCGAGTCTAGCCAAGCAAGTGAGTGGGCCAGTGTGTGGTCCAGGATTGTATCAGGGCGAGACTAGTTTTTGTGTGCCACAGGTTGACGACGGCCCGCGGCCCCACAGGTTTTCTTCGCCCCTCACAGTTATAAGAAAACAATTTATATGTGTAAACATAATTTATTTCTTAAGAGATATTGTCTTAACAACAACGTTTCATATCAAATATTTACCATGTAGTTTTATTAAGCATCTAGCTTCAGACATATGTTATAATTCACAGAGGAAAAGGGAATAAAGCTCTTCATTGTGTTGGTTTTCCAAACAAGTTTGGCATAGTTTGTACCTTTCCCATGTGACGCCACACTTTTTTCTCTCTCCCCCCGATCAGGGTATTAGATACATAGGAAAAAGAAAAGTACTGCTTTGACTAGAAAAATGAATCACTTAGCTTGAGGACGGTGGCAACTATAGCTCAATGTCAGCTCTACCGGTGAACTTTACGTTCCACTTGTGCAGTGAGTGAAGGCGTTTTGAGCTTCAGTGACAGTAGTTGCAACGAGGGTGACATTTCACCCCATTCACCCCACACTGGCAGCCCCCTTGGGTGTCACCTTTACCCTGAGGGATAAGAAATTACACAGTTCAGTTCAGCAAAATGTCGATAGTATTTCTGGCTCAATGCAACTGTTTTCAACTCAGACAGTGGGAACCGGCTTAAGACTTATTTACCACCAGGTATCAAGACAAGAGAGTTTCTACCTCCATAAGAGACAAGATGGAGTGATCTTTCCATATTGAATATACAGTCCAATTATCATAGAAAGAGAAAATACAAACATTTTTATGATCAACACTGATAACCTTTATCTGTCAGATAAGGATAGCTCTTCCTATGAACTGTAGGTAGATACATCACTACAACAAAAGATGTTATACATTTTATTTTATTACTACCAAAGTGATTTTTTTTTCTCTTTTTGTCCCTTTATTTGTCCGATAAAGGCAATATGTGCTGAAATATAAACTTTAACTTAATGGCATCAACCCGCACGTGAGCTACAAAGATTGACTGGCTGCCATGTATTGGCGAAGATAGTACAAAAATTTGTGAATAGAGGGTGTCATGTGGTCAGCACAACAAAACCATCCTCATGATAATCTCAGTTTTCTAGATCCGAGCCATGCCTTTTTTTAATCAGTAGTTCACTAATTATCCTCACAAGGCTGAGTTGACCCCGGTGTGTGTGTGTGTGTGTGTGTGCGTGTGTGTGTGTGTGTGCGCGCGCGCATTTTTATACTATAAAAGTGAGAAGAAAGAACAAAGATATAATCTTTCTGTATTGGATTCTTCCCAAATTATTTCCTATTCTCTAGGTGGGATTTCATCACTCTTTTTTCACTCATTAGTTTAGCTTTCTCATATTTATCAATTATATCTTTATAAGGAAAACACATTTTCACTTTATCAGGTAATTGTATTATATTTGGAAGAAGATACAATAAAGGTGGATATGTTTCTATCCTTTCCTGTACCTTCTTAAAAATATAATATATATTTATCAATTACCATGAACTATGATATAATTTAGCCATCGGGTAGGTAGGGGTTGGCGCCTTATTGTGATACATTATACTCAGCACAATGCAATTGGAACTAGTCATTATTAGATTAAACACTGCAACCTTTTAAAACCAAAATGGTGGGGCAAATGATATGTCTATATAAAGTATTTTAAATCTTTGAGAAAAAAAACCTTTGTTTTGAGGCATAATTATATATTTGTAAAATATTATAAATGATGGATGAGGTGGCAAACATAAGTTTTTTTCCAAGAGGCATTAAGTACCTTTGTCCACTGACAGCAGAGTAAAATTTTGAAATGTGTTTTAAACTTCTTATTGTTGTTTTCAATATATCTTAAAAAGAAGTCTGCGAGCTTGGGTTTTATCATTAGTCGAACTCGAGTCGAGTATTTCTAAACGCTCCCGAGTTTGAATATATCAATAATTTTAAAATATTAAGATTATATATTCGTTTATTTTAAATGTAAATAAGTATCACATCTTTAAAATTTCAGATTTAAAAAGTTTACTAAAACATATGTTCTTAAAATATGAATGAAACTCATTTTTATAAATATAAATTCTTTTAGAAAAAAGTTGATAAACGGAAATATCAGTTTTTAAATTAAAAAATAACACCAAAAAAATATAAGGCTTAGAAGAAAAAATAAACAAATGGTTTCAACTCATGTCTTTATTCTAACAATTATTTAAAAAAAAGTAATAAAATGAATAATTGCATGATAGCTTGTATATGTACAATAAGATAGTGTGGAAACACTGCACAATAATGTAAGGTAAGTGATAGTGAAGGAAGTCGACCTTAAATGATAGGTTAGGCCTAGATATAAACAAACACACTTCTTTCTTCATTTCTTCAAACACTTTTACTCTTACGACCTCTTAAAACTTTCACAGTAGCACATTGTTTTGAATTTTCAGAAATATTACTTATTCACTAATGTCCCTTCATATGAAATACAAATATTTCTGAAAATCCAAAACAATGTGAAACTATGGAAGTTTGAAAAAGTGGGTCGTTTAAAAGTGTATTAAGGAAAAGAGGAAAGTGTTTGTTTCTATCTAGGCCTAACCTAACTATCCTTTCAGGTTGGCTTCCTTCACTATAACTTTACATTATTGTAGAGTGTTTCTACACTGTCTTGATGAAAATTAATGAAATTGACATTTTAATAAGCTAATATTTCCCCAAAATATGCTTCAATAACTTAATTTACCCTATAAGATAACGTAAGAATCATAAACAAAGAAATTTGAAGTGTTTCGTATTTCATTTATTATTCCTTAGTGTAATCGTGCATGATCACGTCTTCTGTTCCATTTTCATTGCAGTTGCATTGTATGGGCTCTCAAAGACCTTTTATTGAGAAATTTACCTCAATTCAATTTTTAATGCTTATAAAAGTTGATACTTATATTTTAATATTAAGAATAATATGAATAAAATAATATTTCTAGCAAACAATATGAAATAGTAAATGTTTTTAAATATAAATGTGGTAATTTGGTAAATATATATTGCAATAAATAAGATCAACATTAATTTTAGACAGGTTAACCAACGTAGTTCTATAGCTAAATAGTAACTAAACAAGAGCAAGTTTTGTAACTAAACATATTCATTAGTACAAGTTTTAGATATCTTAAATTTGAAAACATTTAATACAATAATATATTCTAGATATTACATTTTTAATTTAACATAAATTATTATTTTAAAAAGGGACTAGGTAAAAATAGTAAAAAGAATCATTCAATTATTTTATAATCTACTTTAGCTATTTTTATTTTCATTGCTTTGTCATGGAAATGCACATAAGCAACTTCAATCAAGTATAATTCAATTTTAACGAAAATATAGAATAAATTTACTGTTCAAAAGTGGTTTTAAAACTTTATTACGTTATTAATAGGGCAACTGAAATTAATTTTTAACAATTTGTTAAGTAACCAAATGATTTATAAGTGGAAATGCTGGTATTATCTCAATTAAATAGCCTATGCTTACTGTTGCGTTTTAAAAATTGATTATTAAGTACATCAAGTGAAAGCTCGAAAATGACGAGCCTACAAAACTTTTGATCTCGAGGTTAAAGGATGAACTTGGCTCTAAGCTCGAATTCTGAGTACTCACAGAGCCTTAATCTTAAAGAAAAACATCTATTCACTCTTTCTTGAACAAACTATTGTTTAACAATAAGTAGGCCCAATAGATAAATGATTTTATAATCATGGTGATTGAAAAAAAAATTTAAGGAAAAATAGACTAATAAGAAACTGTTAGAAACACTCAAACAACAGTTTACCGCTGTATCTCTAACAGTTTATTTTTTAATTAAAAATGGAGTAGTTTGATATTTGTAAAGTGTATATGATTCTTCCCGCTTTTTTGTTTGATAAATGCAACAATGCCGAGATATTTCTCTATTTTTAGTGTTTAAATTTGTATGTGACTATTTCTTTTATCAAAGACCTAAGAAAGAAAGAAAGAAGATGTCACCTTTCTGCATTGAACTCATTCCAAATTTTCCCTCTTTCCCTTGGTGGGATTTCTTCATAAATTTGAACTTATTAGTTTGCATTTTTTTCCATTTTTAGAAAATCATTCAGTCACTGCACCTCCTTATTGCTAAACAAGATTTTAAAAAAACTCACGCCTGGCCCCCAGCGAGGTCCGCGGGTCACCCAACAGATCTCGGTCTTGCACATAGAACATCGTAGCCAGTCACAGCCCCATTTTTTCATGAGGACTACCTGACACGTGGGACACGCCATAGCTTCCCCTCGATCTACCATCTCCTGTAGGACAAGGTTGGATGACAACAAAGCTTACCGATAGTTCAAACTAGATATTAATCTATCAATGTGAAAGTATAAGCCCACATTTCACCAATTACAATTTTTTCGAACAGCTCAGTAGGTAGACAGGCTACCAACTGAGCTAAGGTGTCAGACAACTAGACTAAATACTGGTTTAAATTAGAAGGGATATCCAACACCTATATGAGTTATACTAGAGTAGAAACTGTTTGTATAAAACTCTAGTAGGTTGACCCTTTCGGACGTGATTAAGCAGTCCTTAATTTCTATTTAGAGTAGTTTTATACCTACTTAGGGAATTTCAGTTTTATTAACACACTGGGAAGTAGTGTTTTGTTATTTGTTTTTGAGATTTGGATTTCTTTGTTGAAGGATTTAAGTTCATGACAAATATTAAACAACTGTTGGGATTAATATGTGTAAAAAATTAAACTAAACATTTCTACCGAAGACATTTTTTTATTGTATTTTGGCCAAAAACTATTTTTGTTTTAAAAACGGCAAAAATACTAAACTCGTTTTTTTTCCACCCCACCACCTTAACCAGCACAATTACCTGGGTAATATAGTATAAATGATGTATTCATAACTTAATACACATTTAAACATGAACTTTCACCTGTTTAGATACATGTTATTGTGAAATCAACCATTTTCCCTACAGAATTATCCAGATAAGTGTAATGTTAAACTCTTGCTTTTATCATAATTTAGCCTAATAATTTATTTCAAACAATTTTTCTAGACTATAGTTATATTTAGTTTTCACTTTATGAATATACACCATAGTTGAGATATAAAGTTAATTTATTTTCAAATACAATTAATTTTGAAATACCTGAAAGATTCTTTTCGTGTATTTGTAAAACATATTGTCTCCATATGAAACAATACGTTAGAAAGTTCTCAATTAGTTTGCTCATATTATTACCCTGGAAGCACAACAATCTTTATCCACAAAACAGTTTGAAAATGAGGATTTTTCTTTTCTCTTGTCAATTAAAATACCGAGTGATTGTAGGTTATTATTATAGATATATGCATAGATACTCGCCTCCAACATTTCCTTAGTCCTGCGGGCATCTGCATTTGTCTCAGATTCCTGTTTGACCTGTTCTTGATACTGCCTGCAGTTCAAACCTTCATGGATGGCCTAAGATACACAAAACAGCTAACATGTATGAATATGTCACCACCCTCTGCCTTTCAGATGTATGCCTGTGGTTGTCAGGATGGGTTGCGGCCGAGGATGGTGGGAACGACTGGATTCTGATTGTGTGGGTTCGTAATTTATGTCCTGCTTGGTTTTTGTGTTTTAACTTTTAAATCTATTACAAATGTGATGTTGATATAAAATATTAAAAGATATGAAAGAACTTAAAATACTATTTGGAAGCTTGTGGCAAAACGAAATATTGCAAGGAATAACCAATGGCCTGACTGACCTTTAGGTGATACTACACGGTCTATGAACCCCTGTACCCTGGGTTCGAGTAGTAGCCCTCCAATACAAGTACTGATGATTCGACGTCCTAACCCACGCAGCCCCCAAAACGGGCAAAGTGACCCCCTAGACCCAATGGTGATTAGTCAGCCCTGATAGCTGGGATACACTACTATTTAACCTGGCTTCTGGCCCGGTTTACCATAAGGATTGCTGACACTCTGTTTATGTTGTCAGTGCATAGGTTCTATTTGTTTGCAAGCAATTCATAACAACTTGCAATACTCGTTTTGTCATTCACAATTCAGAGCAAAACAATATCAAACAAGCGCATCTCTCAATTTAGGTCATGTGCTTACAAACAAGTTTTTAATTAATTAAATATTATATCACCTTGTAAAAAAAAAGGTAAGAGGTTAGATACCCATCCTGAAAAGATGGGTTGGACCAGAGGTGTGGAGGGGAACCTTTTCCCGGCAGAACTCTTCACGGATTTCTCACTCTTCAAGTGTAATATCTTATAATTTTATACAACCATACATCTTGTAGTTTGGCCATGTTTAGCACTTGTTCTTTCATAAGTCTTTAGAGATGGGAAGTCATGGCCGTCATGGCCATCATGGCCAATATATATCCACAAAAGAGTAACGGCAAATATCCTTGGGAGCGATTAAATGAAAATATGAAATGGGCATGAGAAGAAGAAAAGTACACTGAGAAAATATCCACCAAAAGAGCTATTTGAATAAGGGAGTTAGGAGACAAAGTCAAGATATTATGACATATTTTACCTGACACGTTAGACAGTTGAATCTCCTGCAAACAGGACATCTGAACTCGTTGACGTTGTCTTCAAAAATGCACCACCCCTTGCAGTCAGCCGTCTTGCAATGGAATGTGTTTCCTATCTTGTTTTCCGCTTGAGCCACGGATTTGGCTAGATGCTGTTCATACACTGCGGGAGACACCAGCTAGAAAGAAACGCACTTTTGAAGTGGAAAATTTTCTGTATGGTCTAGCCTCGTTTTAGCCATGTATATTTAAATATGATTACAATATGTACAGTTTTTTAAAGTTTCAATTATTTTACAATGAAGGACACTCTTTCTTATTTTTTCGTAAGTTTACTCAGCCAACTAAACTACACAACTTGAGGAAAGTAAGCCAATGCAGTCCCTCTGACTTGTTATTTATATATTGATAACCTTGTGTTTAGCAAATAATCAAAAATATAAGTTGTCGTTAAGAGCGAGAAGTAAATTTATTAAGGCTATCAAACTCGATACCCTTGTTTCTTACTGGTATATAAAGAATCGAGAATCGATCTTAATATTATGATTCTTGCTACTTAGATTCTTAACTCTCTCAATAAAATTGGCAACTAAACAAAACAGCAGCACTCAATATAGGCAATAATTGATTATCTCTCATATTAGTTTAGTTGCCGTTTCACTTAAATGCCGGCAAATTGTAAATATACCGTAATGTCCAGAATATAGTATGATCCAAACATTTTGCGGTGATCTACATGAAAAATAAATTGTCCCGAATATAATACGACCTGACATTACGACAGTAACAAGAGGTAAAAACTTAACAACTCTGACACATTAAAAAAAAAGTAATAATCAAGTGAGACTGTCAGAATATATGATTTGATTTTAAACAAACAATCGATATATAATATGTAGAGCAAGGATGGCATTAATTGATACATCAAAACGTGTATACCGATGGAGGCATTTTACTAAACTGACTCGGCCCATAGGCTGGGAACAGTTGATGATGAAGTGATACTATCTGTTAAAAACTAAGCAAGCCATTTTTTTTTCTTCTAGGTGAACATGATTTAGCAATAGGGAACCACTTACAGCTTTTATTTCTCTCTCCTGAAGAACACTGTCACAGGCATAATCTGCGTCTCTGTAAGGGCACTTAACTTCTGCTTCTTCATTGAATGTGACTGTATTGGCCAGGCACATCCTTGTGATTCGAACAATAAAGAATTACATTATAACATTGCCGAATATTGTATTAATCAATGCTAGTACTAAATTATTATTAGGAATGTGGAAAGATTCTAAGATTTGGACTATGTTCCAAAGATTTGTCAACTTTGATTTTGCTTGGAGGGAAAAAAAAAAAAAAACCAACTTTGACAAGATTTAGTACAATGCTTTGCCAGTAAATATATTAATAGATATAGCTAATATATATATATATAATGTCTAAAGTTATATAAATATACACAATACTTTGTTTGATATGAAATTATTATTTTTTAATTATTAAAACTCTTATTTGGATTTGGGAATATTTCATGTTTGATTCAAAATTATTAAACATTGAAAAGAGGATAGAAAGTCAAGGCCTATACAAAGTGATTAAAAGAGAATTTTATCTGAGTTCCAGGAATGAGCAAGTCGGTTATGTCGAGTGTATGTATAAATACAGAGGAGGGTAAGTAACAATACACCAGCCCACCTTGGTGGTGTAGTTAGCTAGCGCGCTGATTTCGTGTTGAGCTAGACTCCCAAGGATGGGTAGATCGAGGTTTGAATCTCGATGGGGTGAACTAGGGGTGGTTTTCCCTAAATTGTTTTCGACTTTACCTCCACGCAAATGCGGGTTCATTTTCTCTCAATTTAAACTTCTCAATTCCTAATACATTAGCATAATTAGTATATAAGCGTATTTATAACCCGAAAGAGTAGTAAGACGCGGTACTAAATAAATTATTATTATTATTATTATTGGCACCGCGTCTTACTACCCGTTCGGGTTATACGCACTTACTCTAATGTGTAATGGTAGGGTGATTGTGAGATGAAATGGAGGACCTACAGCTTAACGTGGAATCCGAACCACGGTTAAGGCCTGGCATTCCCCACATTCACAAGATGTCTTGTCAGACGTGAAGGAAGGGTTTGGTAATCAGATAAATCTGTGCCGGGACCGAGTATTGAACCCCGGCCGCCAGCACAGAACTCTGACACCTTACCCCTAGACCGCCAGGTCACCCCTAAATAAATTAAATAAATTAAATAAAACAATACACCAAGTCTATCTTACCTGCAAAAAGTGTGTAGGCAATCTCTCAAAATGACACCTTCCCTCCCCTCGTAAGGAACCAGACAAACGGGACAGTCAAATGGTTCTACATTAGGCACCAGATCTGTGTTGTCCAAGTTGACCAGCTGTTGGTAGTGTTGGTGATTGTCTTGAGCCCCCTGGTTCTTCTCTTCAACTTCGGCCTGAGAAAAACACAACAAGTGCCATTAGTACAAGAAAAGTTGATTAACTTGTACTGTGTGAAACGATACAACGTATAATATATCTTCCCCTCCTGAGATGACGTGAGCATCATCACGTTGAATAGGCCTCGGTTGAACTCCTGGCATCAACCCAAAAACAAAAATCGCAAGAGAGAGAGAGGGAATAGACATTGATTATCCTTTCCACCCAACATCGCGTCCACGAAGTATTCTCCAGGAGAGGTTGGCAGACATGCAACTTCTCAAGGAACAAGAGGACGTTGATTGGTTGAACTTGGACATGGTACTATGTGATTCTGCCCCCTCTCCCTTCTTAAGAAAAGTTAATAAAACACCCGGTAAAACTTTAAGACGGCACTCTCGGAGGGCAAATCTTGTTCAAGGTGGACATCTAGCCATGTAAGCAAAATCACATTTCGATTTTAGTTAACTTGTAACACATACATCTTTTCAATATTCACTTTAGGCAATTGAAATTGTATACTGCTAGTTTTAGGAGGTTCTTAACATTCAGAACATGTAAGACATTTTGTATGTACCCTAAGTCACTACTTCAAGTATGTTTTTCTAGATATTTAAACAAAATAGTTAATCGTTTCTAGGATGATGGGCTTGGAAAAATAGTAGCTTCGAATGGGGATAGTGTTTTAGGGTAGTAATTATTTGCTTTTTTTTTTGTAAGTATAAACTATGGTTGGTTTTTATCCAGGGTTTATTATCGTTAATTAGGGGACAACTAATTAACTTCAAGTGTTTTGGTTTTACACATAGTAAATCTGTTATTCTCACTGAAGGTTTGTTCTGGTGGTACTATTTAGTTTTTATCCTATTTAACCCCTTTGGGCGCAAAAGTTTAGGACGTGTTAGGGGTTAAGGGGTCTTCACGTTTCATGAAACGAGCCATGGTTTTATGTTTTGTCTTTTATAGAATGACATTGTTTGTAAAGTAATTGGATCTCTGTTGTAATGTTAACACCTAGGAAAGACTATAATTTATTTCCTAAGGGTGTAAACTTATTATATATAGGAATTTGGAGAAAGGCTCGCTTGGCTTTTGTGAACCTAGTGTTAGTCATTAATGGAATTTTATTTTCTTGCTTTCACTGTCAGCTAGAGACAATATACATCTACGTAACGGTAGTGTTGTGACATTCTAAGGAAGAAAAGAGTAGTTGCATAAATTCAAACCATGTTTATCTGTGGGAGGAACATAGTACATCATCTTGGTGCAGTAAGAAAAAAAGAAACATCAGCTTTCCAGGCCGGAATAAGGAAACATAACTGTGGATATGAGTCGCTTCAGGGACCGTATATATAATCGGTATTCAGACATCAACCTATCCCGCCTTCGACCTAAGCTGCTTGTTATTCATATACCGTACCAGGAGATTGGTCGACTCCCGAGAGTAGAATACACATCATTATCATCGTTTCCAGCCTGTGGCCGGGTTAGTTTAGTAAAATACCTCCCACCATTCTTCTCCTCTCATGTGCACACTTTCTGTTATCTGCTTCTCCCATCTTTTTATTGGCGTCCCTTGCGGTCTTTACCCTACATTCTTCATTTACATCATTTTCTGTGGTATTTTCTTCTTCTCCATCTTCATTATACAATACCATCTCAGTATTGCTACCTCTACTAGTTCATGTACTCCCTGTACCCCCACTCTTTACCGGACTATACATGTTAGCCTTAAAGCCAACCTATCGGGAGCACCGAGTTTTCAAATAACCAAACTACTGCTTAAAAATGTCCCAACATGCCTGTTTTAATTCGTTGTCAAACTGCTGCTCCTGCTGCATGCGCTGTAGTTCTTGATCGTTGGCCCGATACTCCACCGGGACCACATATTTGAGAGGTCTCTCTGTGGTACACGCCGCACAACCGGGACGAGTGGGAGAGTTCACTAGGGTACACACCGGGCACTTCCAGCCTGTACACAATAAACATACACCGACTCAATATGTGTACAGTCCGACACACCTTAGCTCAATCGTTAGCGCGTCTTTCCACTGAGCTAAGGGTCCCAGGTTTGATTCCCGGCATGGCCGAAAAACTTATCATTGGTGAAATGCGGGTTTCCCCTTTCACAGTGATGAATTAATGGCTGGGGGCTGGATGTTCTGGATGCTGTGTCTGTTCTAGATTTAAATCGGTTTATAAGTTGTGTGCTGATATAATCAGTCTGGGAAAGAAAGTGCAGGTCAAATACTTCAAATGAAAAATTAAATAAATAAAAAGATGTTTGCACACAAACTAATACCACTAAAAACATGAAAGTAGAACATGAGGACAAACAAACTTGAACATTTTACATACAAACTGCAGGTTAACATAAATACAAAAATATTTATAAAACAGAAAATACATTTTTGAGGACCATTTGACCCCTTCTTCAGGGCAGTAGATCTTGATGTATAGTATCCATTCAAATATTTTGTATCCGCTGCAACTTGGGTTTGAAAAGTGGATATATTAACAAATAAACCATAATTATTAAAATAAAAATAAATAAATTAGTGGTACTAAAAAAAGGTTAAATTACTTTTAGAACAGTGCTATTTGGATAGTAGCACCATCAGTTTGGGTACGATAATTTGGGTTATAAAAAAATTAGGTCAGCTTATTTAGAGCTTGGACAGTAAGCCAATTAATTTTAATTTTTATATGGGAAAGGGAAATTCAAAACACAAAGTCATATCAGTATTTAGCACTGATGAATTGTATTATGTAGACCTTGAATGGTTAGGAAACAGAAAAACTCAAAATTAAATTAGACTTGGCCACAAAGACAGACAAAAATAAAACAATCACTAAGATGTTAACATTTACAAACTTCTAACTCCGCCAAAAGGATGTTGATACAGCCAAGTTCCCTTCCAACAAAATCCACCAAATGTACCAATTTTATGTGATAAAAAAGTGTGAATCAAATCAATTGAGATTTAATTAATCTAAAAATAAATATATTGTATTTAAAGAGCTTGGTGGTTTACTATACTTAATGTCAATGTTTAATCAAATGATTTATTGTCAACTATAGTTTATTGATATTTATTTGGTTAATTACTTTTGTGTGAAAAATTATGTTTTGTTTCTTTTGCTTTCTTAATATTGCAAGAATATAGAAAACATATATTAATCAACTTCTACAATAAATCCATAGGCATACACAGACATGATGTTTAGGGGGATTGAGAGAAGGTGTAGGCAGACATAATATTGGGCCCATTTTACCCACGAATGAACACCTATGGGAGTGGCAGACAAGAGAGGGGGAAGTCAGCATAATATAGAGCCCTCTTTTAACAATGAATGAATTTTAAACATTACATCATCCAAAACCAATAAGATAATGACAAGCAATTAAAACATGAGTCAGATCAGGGGGCTCATATTATACACAAGATGTATGTATGTATCTGAATACTCTAAAGTTAAAGAATACATTCAATTTAAAGTTATTTATTTATTGTTTTTAAAGCTCAAATATGCAGATTTATACTATATCTTGATAAAATTTCAAATTTACTGCTAAGGGATCCTACTATTGGTTTAGGGTAGTCTTGACTCCCCCTCATTTCCCTTGTGCACATGCCTGGGGATACATCACTAAAATTTAAATACGCAAACTCGATTAGAGTGGTAGATTCCAATATGATGAGTATTTTTTTAAGTTGTAAGTTTGAGCTGAAATAAGTATGTTTAAAATGTGTTGTTTCAACCCGATTGGCCAAAACATTACATAGAATGGTTCTTAGAACATTTAAAAAATGGATTTTTCTAGAGTTGAGAGTATAGAAGTTTCAAGAGGATTGAAGGTTAGGGCTCAAATTTACAAACACATATTATATTACTAACCTAGTTTGAGGGTGCCAGTGGGTTGTTCGGGGGGTGCTGCTGGCTTGGCCGGCTGTACTGGTGGATGTTTGTCTACTGGAGCTTTGGCTACAGTGGACTCCTTCTCTACCTTAGCTTCTCTTCTCGCAGGGCGGAAAGGTTTGGGACTCTGATTCGTCACAGGCTTCAAGACGACAGCGGTCTGACTTGTCGAAGGGGTAGGCGAATTCGACGAGGTTTGACTTGTTGCCGGTTTGTCAGGTTGTTCAACTAGAGTCGATTGTCGAGAAGGACCTGGCAAAGGAAATTTCGGCACTGTAGGGGATGGAGGGCCGACCAGGACTTTAGGTTTGTCATTAACAACGACCACAGGGATTGTTTCCTCTTCGATGCTATCTTCTTCATCTTCATCATCTAACTCTTCAGAATCTTCTTCTTCCTTTTGACCTTTGATGACTTTTGTTACCTGCTGTATTTGTGCAATCATTGCTGTTCCAGGTTCGATAGGATTTTGTTTCCTAAAAATATATTAAAATATCTTTTAATCATTGACAAGTGATAGTTGAATATGACTAAAAAAAATCAAAGACATAAAACATAAGAAGCTATGGACTCTATGAAAATTGTAACTATCAGAAATATTAGTTTCATAGATTGTGTAGCCATTACCTACAAGATGTACAAGGATATGTTTTCTCAAGCTATATCTAAGTAAACAAAGTTTTTCATTCATATTTATTATTTTCATTTTTTTTTTCAAAGGGTTTAATAGTGTAATTCACTAGTGACTAAAATAAAACCCTGCTTAGGTGGCCACATATACTAGCCCACTGATGACGGGGGAACCAGGGTTCAAATCCCGGCCGGGTGTATTGAGGGTGGTTTTTCCTAAATGGCTTTTCACTCCCCCTCCACGCGACTGTGGGTACTATTCCTCTAAAATGAACCTTCATCTCTAACACATCAGCATAATTAGTAGTTGTGTATAGCCCAAACGGATGGTAAGATGCGATGCTAAAAAAACTAAAACAAAGAGCTTTGATATTTAAAACAAATATAATTATGATAAAAGAAAGTGAGGTTAAGAATTTTAAATAAAAACCTTAATTGTTAATGTGCATCTGACTGTATATGCAAAGATAGATAAAAACAGCTACCACAATTTTCCAAACCAAATATTTAATTTTTACCGGCAATAATATTATAGTAAACAAGTATTTTACTAAAAGGTCTTTTGGAGGTTATGTTTATGAACATTGAAGATTATTTTCCAAAACAACCCATTCAAGAAGATGTCGAGGCAGATTAATGTACTAATCCTTTGGTCCTTACCCACTTATACTGAGTGCAAGAGGCTTAGTATTTCAGTGTATCACTCACGCTGGTCAGCCAAATGTTTGACTGTATCACTCAAGATGATCAGCCAAATGTTTGACTGTATCATTCAAGATGGTCAGCCAAATGTTTGACTGCATCACTCACGCTGGTCAGCCAAATGTTTGACTGCATCATTCATGCTGGTCAGCCAAATGTTTGACTGTATCATTCACGCTGGTCAGCCAAATGTTTGACTGTATCACTCACACTGGTCAGCCAAATGTTTAACTGCATCATTCACGCTGGTCAGCCAAATGTTTGACTGCATCACTCACGCTGGTCAGCCAAATGTTTGACTGTATCACTCACACTGGTCAGCCAAATGTTTGACTGCATCACTCACACTGGTCAGCCAAATGTTTGACTGTATCACTCACACTGGTCAGCCAAATGTTTGACTGTATCACTCACGGTGGTTGTGGCATGTCCTCTTCCTCTGACGATTCCGACTCTGTATCCTCACAGAAGCTGTAGCGCTCGTCGTCATCGTTATAATACCAGCCACCTCCAGGTTTGGCCCCAGGAGGTGTGTCCTTGGACTCGACTTTTGATTCCAGATCTTGCTTTGTCACAGAGCCAGGGTTTGGATGAGGGTCTGCTGCTGTGGGCCCCTCTCCTTCGTGATCCCCATCTAACAACATATGGAATATGACAGCTACAGTCTAATTTAGATAGGAAGAAACCTTTTTGACAGTTATTAAAATCACTAAAACAGTTTTGATAAATGAACATATAAACTAGTGTGATTAAATACAAACACCTTTCATAAATAATATCAATCAATACCTATGGAATAATACTAACAATATATTTAAAATGCTATCAGCACTAACTGCAAAATAAAAAGTATGTATTTTCTAAACGTTACTTCCTACCACAATCCTACTATAGGTGTGTGCTATTGCACCACGTCTTACCACCTATTTAGGCTATATACATAAAAATAAATACTTTAAGGTGTTAGGGGTCGTGAAGGTCAAATTTAGAGGACGTGTACTCACATTTGCGTGGTAGAAAAGTAGAAAACCATTTTGAGTTTACCACCTACCGGGATTTGAATCCCGATCTCCCTCTCATCGGAAGTCTAGTCCAACCCGAGAGTGACACCTTAGAACATGCGGCCACCGAATCAGGGGACACAATCAATATCATTAATATTAACACACCTTAGTGCATGTATTGTGAAATAATTAGACTAAAAAAAGGATAAATAATCCCATTGTGATCACCAGAATAACAAATTTAGGATTTAGCCCTGACCGCACAAGTTAAGAGGATCTTCCTGTTTCTGGGAGCTCACCTGGAGCGACAAGGTAGAGAAATATAGGACAGCCACCGGAACTGATGCTGTGGTCCGCCAGGGTCTTGGAATCATCTGAGGCCAGCAGCTTCCCCAGGATCCATCGCTGTACCCCTGCGGGAATCTCAAACTCTTGCTCTACCTTGTCTTTCAATTGGGCCACCGTCAAAACAGGTGTCACCTGCAGTGGGATGGGTCCTTGGTGCGACACCTTGTCCTCCACATACATGTCCACCCTACAATCATATAATGAGCCGATATGAGGTTCCAATAAACACTAGGATTACACCAACTTTTTTTTATCATCGCATCTTATTAACTGTTCAGGTTATATGTGTAAATACTAATTATGTTAGTGAGCTAGGAACAAGGAAGGTTGAATCTAGAGGAAGTGTGCCTGAATTTGCATGGAAGGAGAGTGGAAAACCACCCTCAGTACACCCAACCAGCATGTGAACCTCCATTTCCCTGTCATCGGTAGCCAGTCTATTACAATAGTAACACCCTAGACTGTATGACCACTAAAACCGGTTACACCAACTTTATTCCCCCCCTTCGAGTGTTATAATATTTTTTTCCCAGACAGTCCTTTGAATTGGATTATGTTTGTTAATTTTTATGTTTGTATAAAGGACAATTTGATTGGGTTTTTTTATAGATTAACTAGGGTTTATAGGCCTGTAAACACAATGAGGTCATTAAGGAATATAGATTAACTATCTTTATTAATATGTGGTGGTTAAATGTAAAGTTTTATTTCTGAGGAAATGCACCAGTGTTACCCTGAATAGGGGATATAAGCTAAAGCTAACATAAAAAAATAATTCCCAGTGGCTAAAATTTGAAATGAAGTCTTGATCTACAGGGCTGATGTCAAGAAAACCAATTGAACGCACTAGAACAAAATTTTGTATGCTGACAGTTCCCTAAATTGATTTTAATACAAACAGAACTAGCAGACCCTATACCATTAATTCATAACTAATAAATGGGGGTGAATCTTGGTTCTAAACAAAGGTATCTCATTGAGAATTGAAATGGGAACTACTTTAAATATCGATTGTAATACTATGGGTTTATAGCGCCGCGCTTTGGTGTCAATTGTAGTACTATGGAATAAAAGCACCTCCTTTGGGCGTCGATTGTAATAATATGTGATCAATCGTCCCACTCTGGACATAGATTGATTCACTACGGATTCATTCCCTGATATAATGCTGTGATGATTTTAGGTTGTCTAATGCTCTATGATCGAGCGCCTATCATCACTGTACGGAAAAGATACCGTTTAATCGGCTGTTTATAGCTCCGTGTTCGAGCACTAATTAAATCGGTATATTGATATAATTGAAGAAAGAGAACCGTTGATGGCTGTTATTTCACACGGTTTATTTATATTACACCAGTAAATTACTTACTTCAATTAAATGTTTCATATCACTGCACACTTGTGATATTGATGTGACTTATATTATAATGTGTTAGACTGTGACTGACTTCTGTGTGAGCGGGATCTCGGTGTAGATGTTTGGTCCCGGAGATGCCTTCAACATACGCACAATGGTTTATATATGACATACCCCTTGCCTTTCCCTCCCCTTTTCAAGAGTGTAAAATCCAACTAATAGAAAGAGTCCTGGCGACAGGTTTTGTGAAGGCTAGCTTCTTATTGGTATAGTGAAATGGTGTCTTCTGCCAAATACTATGAAGTTGTTCCTTTTAACAAGAATTGAAGCAGTAGATATTTTAACAAGAAAAATGGTATAAGAAATATATTTTAGGGGTGAAATCCTTTTCACATTGTTTCTGAGAAGCGCATGTTTCTTCATGGATGACTCTTAAAAGTATACTCTAACTATATTATTTTAAAGAAAAATTACCTTCATCCATGACTTTTTACATAATTTAGATTAATCCAATTAATCATTACATGATCTTGAGTGTTGAATATCTGAAGTAAAGTGAGTTTTACTATTAGCCCCAACTCACGTAATGGAGGCTGGGCTGGTGTCCAGACTGCGCCGATGGCGGGTGACGGAGCAGCTGATCTTTAGACGGGCCAGGTCTTTAGCCAGTCCCGCGGCCAGCATGTGCTGGCCCCCGGCAATGGCCGCCTCAAGGCGTCGCAGCAGTCGGTTGATGGCCAGCGTGTTCATATTGTGTTCCACCTTCTGCTCGGCTTCCAAGTTGGCTGGCAACGCGCAAGTGTTAGCTTAAGTGCATGTTGGGAGTTTAACAGGGATTTTGAATATGATATCTTTGGGGTATGTGCCTTCGTATGTGAAGATTATGTTAATGTGGGGAAGGGAACACTAGTTAAGGAATGTATTTTACAATTTTTACAACATTTTTTTTTAGAAAAATAAATAAAATATTACTTTTTAATAGATGTGTTTAGTTTGATTTTCGATGTATAGTCATCTCAAGAATTATTAAATAATTGTCATGAGCATCACATATTTTGACCAGGAATTTTTTTCCTCTATATTTATAAAGCCTATTAAATTAGCTTGTTGGCCGAATTACAAATTTTATAGTTCTAAGTCAAAATTTAATGTGGCAGTTCATAGTAATAAAAAGCAAATACATAAATTAGGTTTGTAAATTTCATCCTCTGTTTATTGTAATATGTCTACAGTTAAAATCTATATTATTATTATTATTATTATTATTATTATTATTATTATTATTATTATGCCAATGATATTATACTTTGATCAATTTTTAACATATCCTGTATATATCAATTTTTTATTTAGATTGAACAATTTCATCAAAACAATTTTTACTACAATTTCCATAACGTTTTGATTGGTTTTATAGACCTAATCGATGTATTTGTTATGTTATTATTAATTTTCCCATTAGTTTTTAGAACAAAAACATTTGTAATTTGGCCAGAAAGTTAATTAAATAATCTATTCCCTCTCAATTAGAAACTTTATGTTTTTAATTCCAATATGATCATAACAAATATTCAAAAAAGGTTGAGATTACTATGTTTATAAAACTAAACTAAAGAATTGTTTTGTTTATATTGGCAAAAAAAGGTTTTTGTTCAAAAACTGCCAAAAATACTAACCTTAGCTCGTGTTTTCTTACACTCCCTTTCCCCCCTTACAAGGAAACCATTGTCTATTACCTCATTTCTTGATAGAAGTTTCATCAACACCATCATTATAAGTGCTTAGGATCCAAGGTTTTGTTCTAAAACTCTTCTGTAAAGCCTGAACTGTGTTCCTCTTTTTATTGTGTGGCTAAATTGTGTTTATCTTTTCTTATAATTCTTTCCTGTACCTACCTCAGTACATGGTTATTATATATAATGTAGTTTTTGAGTATTTAAACTGATATATTACTATCAGCAAGAGCTCCCTTATTTCAAAAGACTCAAACCACTTGTCTCCTGCTTAACTAAGCTCTACTTAAAACCTCCAACAAGATTTGAACATGAACCTCCAAGATTCACTCAAAGGTTAGGTTAGAATGAGGAACAAATACCTCAATGCTCTCTGAAATAAAAAAAAATCATTTGATTTCTATAAATATCACTTAATGTATGCCTACCTTTAAAATCCGCAAGACCTTTGGGTAATGTGAGCTGTGCGGTGAGTTTTTCTACTTCACTGTTGTCACCACTGCCTGCGCTCGCCACCGAGCAACTGCTAGACTCCGACACTCTGCTGCTTTGAATACTCGATCCTCTCGCATCTCTCGTGGAACTAAGTTCAGGTGATGTGATCCCAGATGAAGAAGGTTGCGGCGATCCCTTGGACACCTCCCCATGGCTTGATTCGACAAGCTTCACCTCTGCTCTTCCGGCTGCAAGACCTTTCTCTGCGGTAGCCACCGGTCGGGGAATCTGGATGACTGGTGTCTGTTTAGAAGTTACAACACTTTGTTGAAAAGGTGAAGAGCTCTCCATCAAAGGGTTCGTAATGTTAGCATACACATGCACTACATTTGCTTCATTACCGGTTTTCGTTGCTTCTATATTAGCGAAATCCCGTGCCCGTATCAGTTCAAATGTACCTGTACCGATCTTCTTTGAGTCCTTGCTCAAGGAAGTGTAGAGGACTCCGTCTTTGATTGCAGTCGAGTACTCTTCCACTGTCACTGGCAGGATATCTGGTGAGATTTGTGACATATTTTTTGCAGAAATTGTTGGGTTAAGAAACTCCCCTTCCTTCTTTTGATCAGAATATTGTGATGAATCAACTTTTCGTACAACAGCATTTGTTTGTGCAGAAGTAGAGACTTTTTCTGTCTTTTGTGGCCCGGATTTCTTAACTTTAATATCTTCAATAACAGTTTTTCTTGTGATGAGAAGAGCTTCTGCTTTTTCACCAACCATCCCATTTTGAAATGGAACTTTACCTTTTATAACACCAGACACTGGGGAATCCTTTTGATTAGATGCTGACTTAATATCTTCATAGGTTTTTTTGGGAACTTTTTTTATTGCCCCCAATTTTTGAGATTTTTCTACTTTAACATTTTCTTTGATTTTATATGGCACTGTTACTTTGTTCTCTGTAGTTTCCACGTTTATCGAGTCAGACATTTCAACATATTTTTTGGGTCTTTTTGGAAGAGAATTTTTCATTTCTTTTAATATTTCCCTCAACTTTTGCTGTTCATTTTCATCCAATGGTAATTTGTTTAGACCTGGCTTCACATTTGCTTTCGCTGAAGAATTTTTGTCAAATGGTAATTTGTTTAAGGCTAGCTTTTCATTCCCTTTATCTGAAGCGTTTTCATCTAATGATAATTTGTCCAAAGCTATCTTTTCATTTGTTTTTTCTGATGAGATTTCATCAATTTGGGATCCATCTGTATTAGTTTTATTGAAAAAAGCTAATCTTACTTTTCTAACTTCATCTACATCAGGTTCTTCAAAAACTGCAACTCCACCATTAATCAAAGCATTTAACTTTCCACCAATAAATGTTGACGGAAGGCCATTACAAATCTTGGTAGGTTCTTCAACCTGTTTAGTGTCATTTTTAGGGTCAGTCTTTTTATTTACCTGTGAAGTTTTATTAGCGGTAATATCTAAGTTCGGGAAATATTTTTTTATTTCACTCTCCCAGTTTATGTCAGTTTCTTTCGTAACTTCAGTAGTTACATTTGAAGTGGGTGTTACCTCATTCAACTCCTCTGTATTGGAAGGCCGCCACCTTCCACATGCTTCACATGTCAACTTCCAACGTTGATTCTCTAACGTGCATCTTGGACAAGCCCACACTGTTGGTTGTTTGACATGTATTGTATTTGGAGGCTGAGTGGTAGCCTTAACGGTTGCAATATCAGGCAGAATACTAACACTACTTCTATTACTACCTGGGTTTGTTTTGACAGTAGAAGCGGCTGAACTAGCCGTTTCAGACTGTTCTGCAATCGTTGGAATACTTGGGCTAGGGGAGTGATGTCGTCTGAGTTTGTTGGCTTCATACATGGCACGTGTTTTTGAAGCATTTTCTGGTTCATCATCAACTTCTTCTATGACAACACCAGAAGCTGTCCCATTAGATGTGGGAATACCCTTTGTATCAAATAAACTCATCACTTTACTAGACGATTCAGATATTTTTATATTTTTTCTACCGGTAACTGGAGAGCTTATGGGAGAATGATTAGAATCAATGATAATCGATTGCCGAGTTTGCCTAATCTCCTTTTTCTCATAAGATTTATTATCACAATCCTCGACCACCATTCTTTGTTCAGTCTTTACACTTTCTCCTACAAATGAAAACCTCTTTTCAACACCATTTTCTTTAGAAAAGAAACTCGATCCAT
This sequence comes from Timema shepardi, assembly GCA_902151425.1. NCBI lineage: Eukaryota > Metazoa > Arthropoda > Insecta > Phasmatodea > Timematidae > Timema > Timema shepardi. Next base: position 4,445 of record CABFVX010001254.1, on the reverse strand, counting down.
CTTTCGAGAAAAAAGTCGAATTCACAGTCACCTTAGTGACATTGCCTATGGAATTGAAAAGGGAGATAAGTTCTCTTGCCGAGCTACGTTTGGGCACCTCGACATTGCTAGAAACTGGTAACGCCAAGTCCACATCATCAATGGGGAGTTTCTTTAGCCGAGGTTCGTCAGGGTAGGAATAAAATTTGGCGTTTTGGGCTGCCAACATGGCCTGTTCCTTCGCCTGTTCCTTTTGAACAATTTCAGCTGCTTCTCTATCCAGCTCGCTTATATTGGCAAGCATTGAAACTTGAGACTTTCGCTTCTCTTCTTTCTTTTTTTCATCACTCCTGTCTAGTCTAGAGAAGAAACTGAACCTGCTACTTCCAATACTGCCACCATCATTAGGCACACTTGTTCCTACGACCCTAGGTATACCTCCTTCTGGTATCCAGTCCTCCTCTTTGCTCTTATCTTTCTTCTTTTCCAAACTCTTAAAGATATCTCTCTTGATGCCACCACCACCACTATCTCTACCAGTGAAGTTTCTCTTATACCAAGGTCGTGGGGAGACTGGGGCCACTTTATTTTCGGCCGCGCCAATTTCCAATTTTGGAACATCTTTGTTAGATTTAAGGACCCCTCTCTCCAGTTTCAAAGAGTCATTACAGACTACCTGCTCATATTGAGACTTGAGCCCCAAGTCCATACTGCTTGGTGAAGAAGGGGGAGAGGCCGAAATGCTTTTTCTCTCCGCGTGAGCCTTCAACTTTGCGATGTTGGCAATAAGGCGTTCTTTTTCTTCTGAAGAGAGCTTACCTGTCAACGATTTGTTGTAGTCTTCCTTGTTTATAGTTTGGATTTCTTTACTTTCTTTCTTTGATACAGTAATTTCTTGTTTAATTTGTCCGTCAATGACGGGTGGCCGAGGAGCTGGACGTTTTTTCTTCCCGATGCTAGAAAATTGATGTTGTAACTTTTCTAAAGTACTAATATCATTTTGTTGTTCAAAGGTTATTGGCGGAGGGGGTGCCTTTCTTTTGCCTTTGACATGGCAATACGCACCCGACTTTTTGTCTTTTGAAGATTCACTAGCGGTTCTCCTGTGATAAAGTCGTTTTAAGCTTGAGGCATCATCATTTTCCATACTTTTCCTTTTAGCCTTACATTTATTTTCTAATGTGTTTGGAAGACTGTCACACAACTTCGAGAGAGGATGTGCTGGAGGAATGGGTGCCTTGCGTTTTTTCTTTCCAAAAGAAGAATTTTGGCTACCTGGGGAAGTATTTGGTTGTTTGGGCTGAAGCTTATCATTGGACTCGGAGTTGCTTCTCAACACTTCACTTCTTTTTTCTAAAACAGGGCTTGCATTAGGTGTGTTGGGAGCACTTCTAAGTAAGGTGTTACTGCCGAAGAGGCGGTATTTTTTCCTAAGTGTTAGGTTTCTATCCAACTCTCGAACCCTGTCCCTATGACGAAGTCTATTCCTATAAGTGTCAGTATCTGGACCTACAGCAATTATTTTCTCTGGTCGATTGGACCCACCAAACGGACGATAGCATGTTGGAGTGATGAATGCGAAACTTGTTGCGGTTGCGGTACTAAACAGTGTGTCCACACTACCGCAACTCGAGCTGTGGCTACGAAGGAGCTCTGGAGTTGATGGGGCGGTTGGAAAACTCAGACCCTCTTCGAACTCTCTGTTAGCCACATCTTCAGACTCGTCATCACCTTCTTTATTCTTTCGAAACCAGCGCAGGAAAGAAAAAAATCCACTGGATGTCTTTTCTTTTCTAGACGTTGAGCTTGTTGGACTTGTTGGTTCACCAATGCTATATGATCCTGACTTTACACGCCTTCTCACTTGATCGGGATACACCGTATCGACTACAGGGGTAGTATCTTCAACAAGACCCTCATCTTGGTAACGGTTTGTGTTTTGATTGTTAACGTGGTTCATTCTTTCAATATGCACATCACTATCAACCGAGTCATCATCACTATCTTCTGGCACAATAGTATCTTTACTACCACGCGACTCACCACCATTTTCACCAATCGCACTTCCCGACACTACTTCTACGGTCTCATAAAAACCACTACCACAGTCCATAAACTCGTAAGTTTTATCTGATTTTGCATCATACCACGAGTATTCACTATAATCTCCTGAAGTGCACGATGTCAAAGTATTGGCTCGAGCGATTGGAACAAAAGTCCTTGGTTTAGAATTGTCTTTGGTGGCATCTTGCACTTTAATGTCAGTTACTTCAGTTGAACACTTTAGTGAATCAGGAACTTTAATAACTGGAGATAATAATGGAATATTATTCACCACTACTTCTATATCTTTGTCAGGTGACGGCAAATTTGTTATGCCTACAGCTTTAGATTTCAATTCTTGATATTCTTGTGCTATCTTGATTACTTTTTGAATACTGTTCACATTTAGTTTTTGATCACTAGACTCTTGAACTGAATAACTAAAAATTCCATCTTTAAAATTTAATTCCAACTGCTTTAAAAGTTGAATAAAACTTTCATCCAAACACTTTTTATCTATTAGGTATTGAATAGCGGGTGAAGTTTTTAAAAGAGGATCTTTAACTTGGGGTTGCACTTTCGAAACAATTCTTTCGACAGGTTTTAGATTTTCCTCCTCCTCTTCGACCGTGGGGTATATTTTTCGCAAATGTTTCCCGGCACGTTTGGCAGGTTTGGGCTGTTGGGTCGGGACGGGTGTTTCGAGCTCTGGCTCCTCTTTCGGTGGGAGCTTCCTTCTGCGGGCTGCCGGCAGCGGTGTGGTCACAGGCTGAAAACAGACCACAGCACATGTCAGCAAGCGTGTCTTCCCGTCGCGGTCAAAGTTGACACTTAGTCCCAACTAATGCCATGCAAGGCCAATCACGGCACACAACCCAACAGCACCAACCTGATTGTTTGTTTCTTTGGTTCAGGTAGAAGGGATCATTTTCCGCTCCTTCTCTTGTTCAGAGCCATTCAAATTAACATTTTCACTAACTAGCAAATTCTTGATCGTGTGTTTATAACTTTTAGACAAAATATAACATAGTTTATATAACAAGTGACTGAACCAATACAATCATTATATTTAATGTTAAAAGTTTTAAAAATAATATTGAAAAACCTTTACACATATTAACCAAATATGAGCATTTAAACATCTTAAAATTTAACAATTTCACTTTTGAGTTAATATTGGTTAGAAAATAATACTTCACCAAATATATATATATATATATATATATATATATATATGAAATTAATAATACAAGAACATTCTACTAGACATTACAGTGTTAATATTGAAGAGATTATTATGTGAGTATTGAATATAGAAGGCCAGAGGTCTCGGGCTCAATTCCCTTATCGATGTGTCATTTTTACAACTATATTCAATTTAGTTGAAAGAAGTATGATACATTTGCTCAACTTCAAACAAACCTAGCATCATCGTTTAAATAAACATGCCACCTAATCTTCTACATTTAAATTTTCATAGGAGTTGGAAACGTTACTACATTTTACTTTAATATGTTCATATGTCAAGCCATTGTATTTGTAGCTGTTACTTTCGATCTATATTATCTATACCTATAAAATAACAATAATCAAAAAGAAAAAAACAATATCAGTGTTAGATGATTTTAAAAAAAATATATATATATATATATATATATATATAATCTAAATAAGTTAAGGGCTTTCTTGTGAAAATTGGACTGTATACCAACAAGCACACTTGCTGCAGAACACTTAATAAATATAGCTCCACTAAAAGGGGAGCCTATATAGCACACACTACCACTAATGACACACAACCATCAGCCAAACAGGTTTATGAAAAAAACAAGACAATGACAGCTGAAACATTTTTAACTGTGCCCCCAGCCTCCACAAGCAGGAGTCCCAACACCAGGAGACAGAATCCAAGGAAGAAAACAACTCAGCTATAAATACAACACTGAGGAGTGAGGGAGGGACATACAAAACAGACCTGGCTTTAAACCCATGAGTCATGCAAGTCCACTTTGATAAACACACAAGTCCATTAAATATGACAACATTTGATAAAGAAATTAGTTGATTACTATGTAATTAGCATTCGGAGGGAAACTCTTGTATTTGTGCAATAGATACATACGCTTATGTACTAAGTACGCTAATGGGTTTGGGATGAGGAAGGTTGAATTAGAGGAGGTGTACCCACATTTGAGTGTAGAGAAAGTGGGAGACCATTTCAGTAAAATCAACTTAAATAAAGCACAATTTTACAAAATTAAACAACATTTTTATGATACAATTTAGTGCCATTATGATGGATAACTAGATTTAAATGAATAAATCTAATAAAACTGTAAAATAAGAGGTGGATGTCAAGTAAATGCTTCAAAGTTGGGTAAGAACAAAACCTGGAATTGCGAATTAAAGTCTCCATGTTGGTC
>CABFVX010001253.1:140774-179126 GCA_902151425.1 Timema shepardi | reverse complement strand
GAAGGGAACGAAGTGTTTTTACAGTTTTTATAGAATTGAAACTTTTTAGCCAAAATATGTCTCCCGTTCGGATTATACGCTTTAAGTATTAATTACGCTGATGGATTAGGAATTGGGAAGGTTGAATTGGAGGAAGTTAACCCGCATTTGCATGGAGGAAGAGTGGAAAACCATTTAGGAACCCCCCTCGCCCTCAGTTCACACAACCGAGATTCGAACCTCGATATCCCCGTCCTCAGCAGTCGAGCTAAACACGACTAGCGCGTTAGCCAACTACGCCACCGAGGCGGGTCCGTCAATGTCGGTCCACTCTATAGAGAAAGTGACGCCTTATGCTGGATTCTCGCGTAAAGCTACGCTGTGCGACATTTTCCCTCGTGTGTTTCACACAGTGAGCTGTGCCACGCTATAATATCTAGCACCGCGTCTTACTACCCGTTCGAGTTATACGCTACCACGCTATACTTTGGAAGGTTTAGTAGAGTATTTGAAGTCTACAAGACAGAATTAATTACCTTTTGTGGGTCTGTCCGTTGTGGGATGTAAAAATCGCCCGGTCCACGATTTCGCCCGGATAGCGTAGCTTAGCATGGCATAGCATAGCGTGATGTGTGAACGTGTTCGTTTAAACACTTGGCTAGCGGTCTTAAAACATAGAATAGCATGGTATGGCATAGCATAACATAGTATAGCATGGTATGGCATAGCATAGCGTAGCTTAATGTGTGAATCCGGCATTAGAAGTGTTCCGTGGCACACAGGTACTGCCTCAGGTGGCGAAAAGGTAGGAAGGATTCCCTCGGCGCGGCTCACGTCTGCTAGCAGCGACCGGACTGGTTTCCATGGTTTGTTATGTGGCCAGTTCCTTCGAGGCGACTGCGACTGGCGACCAGAGTGCGCGTCCAGCGTCTCTACATTGCGTCTGAGACCATACTGCTCCGCGAGCATCACTGAGCAAGCGTGTGTTTTAGTAGAGTTGTGTTTAGTTTTGCGTTTGATGGGACTGGTTTTGAAAATGGTCCAAGATTTATCCATACAAGTGGATGAAAATTTCATTGAAGAAGTGGCAAAGCAACCCTCAATTGTTGACATATCTCCACCAGTGTACCGGGACCAACATGTGAAGGACAACACATTGAAAGAGATCTCAGGAATAGTTGGTCGATCAAATTAGTTTGTTTTATATACGCATCACTGTTCAATAAGAATAAAGTTGGTATGAGTGGCAGCCATGCGTTGTCCGCATCTCTTACTCGTACTTAATACAATGTTTTATACATCCGACAAAATCAAATTCTTTCCCGCGAAGTTAGAGTTATAGTTTTCCTAAATTACTAATAGTTTAAACGAAATGTTTCCGAATATTAAAAAAAAAAAAGAGGTTACAAAAAATTACTAACCATTAATGTTGGAACATTTGAAGTTACTTCAGGACCAAATTAGTCTATACTTTCCTAATTCCTATTCACCTTACAACGTTGGACTTGGTGCGTAATCTATTTTCTGCTGCCGCGGCGCTTACCCAGAACCAAACAGTATGCCGTTAGGAAAAGAATCGTTGTTCACTCTAATGCGAACATAACATGTTTACGGGAGATCGCCTCAAACTATTCGATCATCTAAATGGATTTTCGTGGGTAGTATTGTGGCGATCCAACTTAAAGAATTATCTGCAGTGCATTAATCATCGTTAAGAGGTGACAGTCCCAACACCTTAGTAAGTTATGTTCAGTAGCTTATCTTCCAACAGATCCAATAGTCCCCGGATCGTTTGCTCTGTAAAATAGGGCTGATCATCCTGCCTTGTGTTATCAATATTTGGTGTGGGTCCGACAGACGGGATAGGATTGGACCTGAGATAGGTGGGAACATTTTTATATTAAGTTTAATATATATATATATATATATATATATATATATATATATAAAGTTATATATATATGTGTGTGTGTGTGTGTGTGAACCGATGCTCATGTAACCTACGTCATCGGGTTTGTAAAATACTGAAATTTCTGTAATAGGGAAGTTGAGGCTTGAATATCGGTCTAGTTCATAAGGAAAGGTTTTCCAAGTATGAAATTTTTCCATCTCCTTTCCAGACATGTACGGGTGCACTTCTTCTAAAATACCCCTACAGTCAATTATTAGATTGTTAATAAGCTTGGGGCTTACTTGAGTAGTAATAAAACCAATCCACATTAGCACGTGGTCTAAACGTCACCTTGTGTATACTAGAGCGTTCGTTATCCAATAAATTGCCGGCGACGGGGATGTCAGAGTTCGAACACTGGCCCAGTGCAATGTAAGTGTTTCTCCCCCCCTCAAATATTTGACTACCGCTTCTCTCTTCATTCGAGTGGTGATGCATTTTCTTAATCTTTATTTATTTATTTATTATTAGCACCGCGTCTTAGTAACCGTTCGGGTTATACGCACTTACGCTAATGTGTAATGGTAGGGTGATTGTGAGATGAAATGGAGGACCTACAGTTTAACGTGGAATCCGAACCACGGTGGAGGCCTGGCATTCCCCACATTCACAAGATGTCTTGTCAGAGGTGAAGGAAGGGTTTGGTAATCAGATAAATCTTTGCCGGGACCGAGGATTGAACCCCGGCCACCAGCATGGAAGTCTGACACCTTACCCCTAGACCGCCAGGTCACCTCTCAATCTTTAGTATGCTTCCTTGGGTTGATTAAAGTTGTAGGGATACCGACTAGGTTTTTACATCGAGTAGCACTTAAAAACCATCGACTAATTGGAGTCTAATATTAATTATATAACCTTTTAAGGAACATTTATAGCTTCATTCAACGATATAGCTTACGTTCCTTTTCAGGCTTTTTGAGAAGAAGCGAGATGATGTATTTAATGCATCGTCAGAATTATATTTAGTATTTTTTTTTGCCTCACTATTTTGTTTATGTTTCTTTCCCACTAATCATGGAGCATCCTGCTTTCTTCTTCTAAATGACATCATCACCCGAGTCTTCAAAAAGAGACAGATCCGCGTTTCAACCTAACAAAGGAAGAGAACAGGACATTAAAAAAAAAGCCCAAACCAGATGAGAACAATCTTTCATTCTTTTAACGACAACAACAAGAACTAAGAAAATGTTAATGGTAGTAAAATTACCGTGAAATTCTAGAACAATTTTGGGTTGTTAGAGGAAAAGAGGTCAGGAAATAATTTAAGTCAGCCTTTTCTAAATAAAAGAAGGTAAGTCTGTGGGAAAGAGGGGAGCTTGTAAAAAAAACAACCATTAATCATTTTAATTGGAGGGTACAAGTTTTCTTAATTCATAAATTAGAGCCTTCACTTCCACATAATACATCTTTGAGGGGATGATTTAAAATCATCTTTCTGGACGTAAGCGTGTAAAACTTTTGAACTAACAGGGGTGGGCTCTATGAGAAGACTCGAACCACCAGAGCGGTTGAGGCCAGGGGTGTACTAAGACACCAGGAGATGTCTCAGTGGGTCAGTTTGATCGCGGATGCCGCAACTACTTTAAACTAAAATAAAACTACTCAATCAATTCCAAATGTTTGTTTTTACTTTCTCTCAACCCCTCGTAGTGAGATGTATTGTAATCGTAAAAGGGGAGAAAAAAATCCCAAGCTTTTGAGTCTCCCCCACCTACACGGATCCAAAAAAAGTTGTTTTTTCGATGCCGTCTGTCTGTATTTCCGCCATTTTTACTGATCAGGCCAAAATTTACCCTAATTTACTGAAGGGCAAAAGTAGAAATAAATATATTTTCTAGAAATCCACTAAAACAATTTTAATTAAATTTAGTCGCTAGGCACTGTTAAACACTACAAACAAAATAGATACTCTCATTTTACTATGAAAATGAGTTTAAAGGGGAAACGTTAGGTTTCTCTGGTGAGACCCCTCGTTGTTGAAGTCACTTGGAGCGTATTTTGTGAGGTGAGATGATTATTGAATCCTCTGTTTGTTGGGTTACACTTTATAATGTTGTTTTTGTGAAGTCGGTGAAGTTGGGGGACTCTCGGAGGTTGGAGTCTTGTGGTGCTCCAGCTTATTAATGTTAGTAAGGGCTGTGGTTCTTACTGTCTATTTATATATAAGAACTTGCTTTTTATCAATTCAATATTCTTTATTTATTATATCTATAAACCCAAACCGATACGGTAGCTCAATGACTGTTTCTTTATACTAGAACTGTTTTTATTTTTGAAAATAGAAGAGAGATTAATTTAACGCGGACCGTTGTCTAATGCTGTGAGACGACTGTGGACGACTGGAGGGACGGGGGGGGGGGGGGGGGGGAAAGGACTTCCTTTTACGTATATCTTTAGAAGGAAATTGTTCCAGAACCATCCATGTTTTTTTAAAAAAAGTTACACCATGGTCTTTCCTTCGAGAAGTCAAAGAATGAGATGGAGGGGAGAAAAAAGAGACTCAACATGTCTTTCAGCCATGTTTCACAAGTGTTTGCAATAGGGGTGGAGTTAACTGCGAACGATGAAATATAGTTGTCAACAATAAAAAAAAAGATATCTTTAGTCACCCAACTGTGAGAAGATTTCTTAACATATGGATGCTTTGAGTTTTATATTTTGAAAATATTAATTAATTTTAACATTTATGAAAAGTGGAGAATTTTGATTGGAATGATTACCAAATGAAATTCTATTTCATCACAAGGGTATCTTTCATATGTGGAAGTTTACAATTTTTATAATATGTCCGCAAGTGTTTGAGATACGAAATAGCTTATCATTGTAAAGTTGTAGTATTATTAAAAATAAAAATCTTCTATTTGAAATATGTTTTTATAAAACTAATAGTTTCTGAGTAATAAGCATATATATATATAATGGAGATTTTAAACTGTGAAATTGTTATGCTATATGGTGGAGAGAGATAGTATTCTTTTCTCAATGTTTCTGTAACAGTGTATATTATTTCATTTATTATCTTTGGTGGAGTGTTTCTGCAACCATATATATATATATATATATATAAATATATATATATAATTACGTTCCACAAACCCTACGAGTTTAAAAAAAAATAGATATCTTTATTATTTTTAATAAATTTTAATTACAATTCACAAGTCCCTGTGAGTAAGTCCAAAGGTAGCCAGAATACATAATTTGCGAAGATATACGATGACATTAAATGTGAAAATGTCCCGTTTATGGTTTCATGGTTTTGTTTATATACAGTTTCTTAAGCCAAACGTAAACGCATTTTTTGACGGGCGCTAGACTCGCTGGCCCACACATTGGACATGTCGGTCTACACACTGAACACGCTAGCTCACTCACTGGACACGCTAGCCCACTCCTGAGCACACAACCCTACTCCCGGACGAACAGTCCACTCACTTCACTATCCAGAGCTTGGACTGGGGATCTCTGGCGATCACCGATCGCGTATATAGGGGGTCACAGTTAAGAGTTTGGAATCCTCCATTTCTAGAATACTGAGTAAGACTAAAATGAAACCAGGCTCTTCCAGACGTGTCTCCACAAATCTATTATTATTACCACCGCGTCTTACTACCCGTTCGGGTTATACGCACTTACGCTAATGTGTAATGGTAGGGTGATTGTGAGATGAAATGGAGGACCTACAGTTTAACGTGGAATCCGAACCACGGTGGAGGCCTGGCATTCCCCACATTCACAAGATGTCTTGTCAGAGCTGAAGGAAGGGTTTGGTAATCAGATATATCTTTGCCGGGACCGAGGATTGAACCCCGGTCGCCAGCATAGAGGTCTGACACCTTACCCCTAGGCTGCCAGGTCACCCTCTCTTCTCAAATCCCCCTGGTAGTGAAACCGGATGCATACCTGCTAAATAAGGAGGCGATGAAGCGAACAGAGATCGCAGTTAGGGTGGACAACAAGAAGCACGCCTGACGCGCTGTCAGACACCAATCTCGTTAAATTATCCATGATATTTCAAGTTGCGCGGGATGTGAGCTTGATGGGGTCACCGACTCGCGGTCAAGATTGGATTGGGTCCCATATTTAGAGTCTGTGAAATGGATAAGTGAGGTAAGATCTACGAGAGCCAGGGTCTAGCGTTGTGAAACCCTTTTGCCAACACCATTGGGTTTTTTTTTAGGTTGAAGGTTAGAATTAAATACAATGCAAGGACAGTGAACTTTCTGAACGGCTGAAAGTTGTTTTTTTGTTGCAGCGAGTCTTACTACTCATTCAATTTATTACACATACATATACATGGTAACTAAACCTACTCTAATGTGTTAGGGAATCTGTAGCACTTTGAGCGCATGAATTGGGGTTCGAGGAATGGACTGAATAAATGTTGTTTTCCCCGGCTTGGCTGGTAGCCAGTGAACCACCAAGTACGTCAAACAGTTGATTTGGGTTCGCTGAATGCAAATTCCTACGCTCTAAAAATTTAATTATAGTTATTTTACATACAGTCTATTTAGGATTATTTTTAAAAAAAGATGAGATATTCCTCACAACCCAGTCTATGCCCTGCTTCTTAAATGCCTTCCCCTGTTTCTTTCGATAGTTCCCAAAATTTAAAAATTATTATATATACGTTTATTTTATGAAATGATTTTGAAAAATACTCTTTATTTAAATGAGTTAAAACAGACAGAGCCGGGCGAATCAATGAATTTACCGCACTTTATTTCGAGATCCGGGTTTTATCTCGAACAAGCTAATTCAAGAATTTCTTATTATTTAATTTTAGATTTTAAAGAAATTGAAATGTATAAAAACCAATAAATAACCCGATAGACAAGTATTGTTACTTTTATACCGGTGAAGTCTGGTTATTTGTTTGTCCTATAAATATCCATTATTATTGTTATTTTACATTATCAAAATGTCAATAATCTCAAATTGTGCCTCTGGAAGATAAAATATGCTCTCTAAAATAATGAGCCATGTTTTACCATCTGAATATCAGAATTTTACTTTCCTATCAGTTTTTTTTTACCGTAAGACAGGAGTTCGGGGTTAAATCCTAACCGGATACACTGAAATGGCTTATTTCCCGAGTGATTTCCCATACTCTCTCCAAAAGGTACTTGTGTTTTACCTTTAAATTTCAACCTCTTCATCTTGCGGCTAAATCTCAGATATAATTTAACCGAGCAATGGAATGTTTATGATTAATCTATTATTATAATTTTGTTTTGTGCAACAAACTGGTTGAAGTAGTTTCAGAAAATGTTACGCTCGCAATATAACAACACCATCCGATCAGATTAGATGAAACGAGCGAAACTAATCAGAAATGACCGACCCTAACGAGACGGATGGTATGTGTGTGTTGTGTAGGTCCCGGTATAAGATGACCCTGCCTGCGAAAGTAACGAGCCCGAGGTAGCTAACATCGGAGACATGAACAGGAAATATCGTGGATTACTACTTACTGCGATGGGCCGTGGGAAACGGAACAGATATCAGGCCAAAAGTGGGCTCAAGGGTTATGCACTCTCAAATATCAACTAACAATACATTTAAATCAGTGGCGGCTCGTGTATAGGCACTGTGGAACTGCAGCACCCCCTATTTCCACTTGATATTATCGATAGCATTTAATATAATGAGTTCTTTTTTCTTTAATTCTTTATTTATTTTTGTAGTACAATATATATTCCTTAAGCTTAGTATCAGTACTTAAGTAGCTATCCCCCAGTTTATGAAAAGTATACAAAAATCGGTGTATGGAACTGTACACTTCACAGTGCCAGCAACGTGGTGTTTGACTGTTGAGCTCATGCGCACATAGGAGAGGGATGGAGAGGATAGTGGGACTGCCGGGTAGAGAAAGAACTGTTGCTCTCGCAGTGCCGGCTCTGGCGTGATGATGGAAGAAAGTTTTTTTTTACTAGGCGTATGTTGTGCTTAAAAACCGTGTTCAATATTCTTGGATGTGATAAAGTGTAGAAGAGTGTAGAATTAGATTATTATTCTGCTACCAGCTATTTTATTTGATCCAGTTTTTTTTGTTCTTTTATTTAACAGAAATACTAAATGCGTTTGCAGTACTTTCAATGGAGAAAAATTTCCTCAATTGTCCTCCAGAGATCAAGGAGAAAAATATGGAACTTTTTGCGCAAATTATAACAAGAAGAATGGATTTCATTTTTAAATGAATAGATCAAGCTAGAACTATAACAATTTAAGTTAAAGTAAGTGAAAAAATGTTTGTTTGTTATTTGTTAAGATTTTATCAAGTTCGTGAATACATTTTCTTTTTATACATGTTTTTTTCCCTTTTACACAATTTTAAAACAAAGACTAAACATTTTCTGGAACAGCACCCCCACTAATTTTAGCTACGAGCCGCCACTGATAAAATAAAATCAGCCTTTTCAAAGGCATTAGGGTTTTGCTACAAAGAATGCAAAGATACTGCTCCTAGCTCACCTTCCTTATCACCCCACCTTAACAATAATATAATAAGCTGTTTTCAGTTACATATTTAAAATTATATTTGATTGGGAAAGAGGGGAGGGGTAGCAATCAATCAATCATTATTTTAGCACTGTTTTCACCCGCGCCAGTGGACCAGTGGACAAAGGCGTCAATCTTGTCTACTATGATTTAACGGTGACGGGAAGGGCAAGTTTGAATCCCGACAGGGAGTATGAATAGATTTTTTTCCTAATTGTTCCCCACCTAACTTTCCATGAAAATGCTGGTACAATTCTTCTAAGTTCTACTTTCCTCATCCCTATCTTATCGGTGAAACTATACGAATAGCCTGGATCACTAATAAGAGGCGAAGCACCAAAAATGTATTAAAAACGATGGTCTGTGTTTCTTTGATTAACAAGTTCATTCCGTATGGTTTGTGACGTCACAGGTACGGAAATAGCCGAATTTAACCGACACGTAATACCTGAGATATACCTTATAAGTTATATCACCACACACGGTGCATTTGGCCATCACAATAATTAATCAATAATATTATGACTAATTAAGACTCAAAAATAACATATTTTTAACAGCTTCAATGGTCAAATGGACTAAGACGTCACTCTCATGTAATACTGGTCTGCCGATGACGGGGAGATTATGGCTCGAATCCCGGTTGGGTCTACTGAAGGTAGATTTTACTAGTTGGTTTTCCACCTCCTTCCACGCAAATGCAGGGGGATTTACCTCTAAAATACTTCCTTTCTCATCCCTACCCCATTAAGTAAATATCATATTTTCATAACTTGAATAGGTAATTAGACATGGTGATTAACAAATTTAACTTTTATTTTTGCCGAAATAAATCAAATATTACTTCATACAAATATACTGCTGATGGCAAGGAGATCATAGATCTAAACCTACTTGGGTATATTAAGATTTTTTTACAAAATGGGTTTCGACTCTTCCCCACAAAAATAAATTCAACTTAACCTAATTCCAAACACACTAGCGTAATTATTACATACACTATGCACAAACGAAAGAAGAGTCAACATTTATCAAACATATTTTTGTTTTATTACCACAAGATGAATGGGAACACCATCAAGAAAACATTCGCTGTCCCATTGATTTCAACTTCTATCTACTAATCTATAACAATAAAAGAATGTGTTTGTCTGTCTGTGTGTGTTTGTTTGTGTACGATGCCCAGCTACAAAAAAAAAGTAGCCCCATAGATTCTTGGGTGCTGACTGACAGCTCACAGCTGACAGCTTTGAAAAGTGACCAGACCTAGTTATGTATCCCTACGCCGAACAATATGATCTGCAAAAGCATGTGTTTAGCAGATGTCACTTCTGACAGTCAAAATTTAGGTATATACCTAAATGTTGACTGTCAGAAGTCAGCTGTGAGCTGTCAGTCAGCACCAAAGAAGCCATGGGGCTCCTGTAAATCTACGGCACGCAGAGATCTGAAATTTTTAAAATAGGTGGACGGAAGGGGGTCCGAATGCACCTCAAAGCTGAATTTTTAAATTTTTAATTATAATTTTAATTATACTATTTTTAACAAATTTTTGAAGAAAATATTTGTAATCTGGTTTAAAATTACGTTTCAAAGATAACGTTTCCGTTTGAAAACGAGCACCATGGGGGGCGGGGTGGGGGGCGCGCTCATATAATTCTTATACCACAATGGGTCAGTGGCAACGCAGTGCGGGAATGATAGTTCATAATAAAATTTTAAATTAAAAATGATAATTGTATATTCCCGTGAAGTGTGGTGCCTGGTGGGACCTGTTCGACGTGGATCAGGCGGTTTATTATTACCGGCAGACGTCAGTATCACGTGGGATGAGAGGGCGGTTTGCTTTTATCCAAGGGCAGTGTGGGTGACTCACACATGATAACACGTTTATATAAAACAACAGAATGTGTTCCAATTTTGCTCTTTTGTATGTCAAAGGTTAAAATAATTACACATGTTCATGCCCACGGTGAAAAACATTTGCTTTATCAAAAATGATTTAGAAACACGCAATTTGAAATATAAAAGTTTAGGAGCAGTGTTTCATAGAAATAAATGGTACTACATAAACGTATATTATTTTCCATATTAAATTTTGGAACCAAATTCTCAAAAATAAGTTTTCCTCAGAAAAATCAAGCATTATTTTAATAATAATATGAAATACTCTTCAGATATAAATTTTGAACAAAATTGTTAGAGCCGTTTTAAAATAAACTTAAAATTTTAAAAAATTAGTTTTAAGTAAACAACATTCAGTATCTTATTTTTAGTTTTTAGAAAGATCATATATTTTTATTTATCATTTAAAAACACCCTACATATAAACAACATTGTCAGAGTGATTTTCAAAAATCAGTTATCAGTAAACCCTCTTTAATTTTTGGACTGGAAACCAAAATCACGATTTGACCCCGCAGTATGCCCATATAGCATCTAAATAATGTCAAGTGTGAGCAAAATCCAACTAACCGTTTCGGCTGTAAACCCAATTATAATCAGATAGAATATTAAAACTCACTTTTTTTAATTCGAGGACAGATAAAATGTCAATACTGTATTCATTATAATACAGAAATAATATTATTATTATTATTATTATTAGCACCGCGTCTTACTACCCGTTCGGGTTATACGCACTTACGCTAATGTGCAATGGTAGGGTGATTGTGAGATGAAATGGAGGACCTACAGTTTAACGTGGAATCCGAACCATGGTGGAGGCTTGGCATTCCCCACATTCACAAGATGTCTCGTCAGAGGTGAAGTAAGGGTTTGGTAATCAGATAAATCTGTGCTGGGACCGAGGATTAAACCCCGGCCGCCAGCATAGAAATCTGACACATTACCCCTAGACCGCCAGGTCACCCATAGTTACATATGAATACAGTAGTTAAATTAACATACAAAATATAAATACAGTGGAACCTGACTAATTCGGACTTCCGTAATTTGAAATCGTCTTTAATTAGAATTTTTTGCCCGGTTCCGTGAATTTTGTACTAAAACAATGTTATAAAATTGTGGTTAATTCGAATTTGGGCTTGGTTAGATCGAACTTTTCCTAAGTTATAATGTACTGTGAAGTATTATTTTCCTATTTATTGTTGCGGCGCAATGTTGTTCTATTTTCGTAAACAGGGGAGGCGTCGTTGTAATGCGGTCAGTACCCTTCTTCACCTCCTCCCCCTACCCCGCTCACCCATACGTCTTTATTTACACGTACAGTTCTGTACTCCGTTATTCAAGGCCAAACCTCTCAAGAGGTTACGTGCACTGTTCTTAGTGATTCGGTCGTAGCGATATTCTTGTGACGTGCGAGTTTATTTATTTTTTGTTTAGTACATACTGTAAAGTAGTGTTTGTATGTTTGTGTATCGTGATGTCACTGTCCAAGGCACAGTCCTATAAATCATTAACTTTGGCCGAAAAAGTAGCGGTGATAAAAGAAGTGGAAAAGGGAATTCCTTTTAAGAAACTTATTTAGTTCGAATTTTTGGATGATTCGTTTTTTTTTATGGTTCAAATTTTTTCTTGGTCTCTTCAAGTTCGAATTATCAAGGTTTCAGTGTACCTCAACGCCCAGACCAATTTCCTTAGTAGGAAAATGAGGGTAGGCGAGGGTCCCTACCCTATTTATATTTCATCCGTAAGAGCGAGGGTGGGGGCTGCAGTTTATACCTTATTCGTCGCTTACGTATTTTCAACATGTTCTCTATTCTTATTTCTACGTTCATCCTTTTCCTATCACCCCTACCTAAAGAACTATTTATGGTTCTCCCTTTTGTAAAGTCGATGTTTACAAAACAATACAAGTCTCCACCGGAGGTAATTGACAAGGCATAAACCAAATATGAAACCTTGATGAAAGTGTTTTGATATCTTAAAACTTGCCGAGAAAATGAATTATTTATCATATACTGTGTATTATTTTATTTTGATCTATATAGTAATTAAAATGATAACTAGTTTTAAGCCTTTCTACGATAGGTTGATTATAACAATAAACTTATGATCTAACCTAACGAGACCTAACCTTTAATCGGTAGACGCATTGTGAAGAGGTGAATAAAAAAAAGACGCGGGGAGTCATTTATTTATTCTTAGATCAAGAACCCTAAGGTTGGTTTGATGGGATTTCTGTCCGTCAAGCGCTGGGCGCACTCAGCCCTTCGACTGGTTAATGCTGCCTGAACCATCTGGTAGAAATCCCAAGTACTAAGGGAGTTGAGAGAGTGTGGTTGTTTTACGTTACCTTCCACACTGAATTTATATATGATCGAGAGCGAGAGGGCTTTGCCGGGTAAGGTGAACGTTCTTTCCAGGTTTACTTTACATGCCACAATCGACATGGGACCGACGGATTCACCTTCACTCCGGTGGCATCTAGCTGTGCCATTTTATCTTTCAAGAAAAATCCGTAAGCTGGGTTTGAACCCACGAACAACGAGTTCTGAGGCGAGCACTTCACCCCAAGACAACCGAGATCGAACCGTGTACAATATTCCTATAGGAAACATAAAGCTGACTTGTGCAGAAAAAAAAATTGATATACGCTATCAGACATATATGTTTAAATATGGTAGTTCGGAGCTTTTAAAATTCCTCCTATCGCGATTTCTGTAAAGCGAAAATCAGGATCTAATGTTGTTTATTTTGTATCAATTTGATTTTCAATCTAAAAAAAAGGTCGTAATATGAGGATACAGGCAATAAATTTTAAATAGCCCTCTCCCCGAAAAAGACAATCTATTTTTAACACTCACCCAAGATTTTTCATCCACTCCTCAAGGTGATATTAGCTAACTCATGTAAGGGTACAAGTATTTTTAAATTTTTTATTTTACTGTTTCAAAGTACAGGGACTCGATTGACACTTATAATAAACCTATTATTTTATTAGTACATACGGTTCCCCTTAAGATGTCATGCCGTCTTACACACAACTCTGGCCGTATCGTACAGAGAGAAACCAAACAATGAGCATAGTCTTGTACTTTCATGTGGCTGGGTTCAAATTTGGTATCAGGAAATACATCCGGCCACAGCCACAGAAATAGGGAGACTGGCAAATTAGTAAATTTAAACTATTGAAAAATAATTTGATCGAAATTTCAATCAGAATCTTTTTTAATAAAGTTGTTTTAGTGCTTTCTTTTAAAGGAGGCCATCCTTAAAATATGTAAGTTTTTTTTAACGATTTTAGACGCCCCCTCCTCCCACATGAAGGATCGTAAGATTTTCCGTCACCACCCTTCCCCCTGTATCTTAACTATTTTTTTTACAATTTGTAAAATTAGATTATTTATACATTTAGTCATTTTTAGACATAAGGAATGGTAGTAAAGCGAGTGATATTAATTATACTTCCATAAAACAGTGAAAATTAGTGATCAAAGCGGAGTTCCAAGTTTTCTGACAAAAATTATATATATATATATATATATATATATACACACACGCACACATTGTCTCACCATATGAATTGAGAAAATACCTTAAGTAAGATGGATTCTGACACCTCTATCCCCCTTTCGTAAGAAAACTAAGAAGATACTGAACCCCTTCACCCTAGGCATTGGCTTCCTTTGATATATTTTAGCTAATCTGACATCTTAGTTCAGTCGGTAGCGTGTCTTTCTACTGAGATAAGGATCCCGGATTCGATTGCTGGCATGCCCGAAAAATGTATCATTGGTGAAATGTAGGTTCCGTTTCACAGTAATGAATTAACGGATGGGGGCTTTATGTTGTGTCTGTTCTAGATTTAATTTATTTTATAAGCCGTGTGCTGATATAGTTAGTCGGTTTAGAAAGTACACGTTAATTACCTCGAACCAATTTTTTTAAATCGTGAAAATTTAACAACGCAATCATGTCACCAATAAAAACACTTATCTGCTGTATTTATCTACTTGTGTCAGGATTCAATGCCTTATTAATTTCAATCAAATACACTCCTTCCCCCCTCTAAAAAAGAAAAGTATTTTAACCCACTTTGGTGACCACGTGGTCTAACGCGCTACTCTTACAGTAGACTAAACTGCCGAAGACTGGAAGATCAAAGTTCGAATCTCGGTCGGGTAATTTTCCAAAACGGTTTTCCACTTTAACTCCCATGAAAATGCGGGTTCACTTCCTATGAAATATAATCTTACCTATTTCTAAAACCATTATCCTAATCAGTACATAAGTGTATAGCCCGAACGGGCAATAATACACGGTGCTAAAAAAACACATTATTTTTTGGAAAAGGGTTTGTGACAGTTATTTATTACACTTTATAGACGCGAGATGTGAAGAAGATTATAATTTATATATTTCAACCGTTCTCTTAATGCCATCGAGCAGAGGTTGGCTTGAACTGGTGGCCAACCAAATTGAGTTTATTGACCTTTGTGGGTCAATGCCCTTGGAGGTTACCAATGCATTGTACGTGTAGGGAAAAAAATATTCTTTTTTTTTGTGTTAGTTGGAAAAAGGACAATTGAAGATGATCAACTAAATTATTTATAAATGTATGCCAAGACAGTAAACAAATCATTCTGGTGCCTTATGGTCCATATTAAAGGAAAAGCGTACTAATACCACAATACTTTCAACGACGCCTATAGTTCATATTATGACTACAAAGTTACATTTTTTTTACCACCACGCCTTACTACCCGTTTGGGTTATACGTTTGTGTAATAATTACGCTAATGTTTTTAGGGATGAGTAAATATATAGTTAGATTAAGTGTACCATAATTTACATGTAGGGAGTGTGGAAAACCAATTTGTAAAAACCACCTTTAGTATCACCCCACCAAAATTCAAACCAAGATCTAGCCGTAATAGGAAATCTAGTCTACTGCGAGAGTGACGCCTTAAACAATGCGGCCACCAAAGCGGGTGATTAAGTTATTATTTATTGATGATTTTGAGCAATGACTTGACTTCAAACAGAAAAGTGCATAGGTACTAAGGCAAATTTCATCAGCAACAAATTTTCAGTGGGAACTTTTTCACGAAGTAGTGACGAGGAAGGTATTATTTTTAAGGAAATGACCACGCATTTACTTGTAGGGAGAGTGAGAAACCATTTAGGGAAAACCACCCTCAGTACACTCGTTCGGGATTTAAACTTAGATCTAAATGTAAAAAACAATAACAATAGATATTCACGAGAATATACTATAAAATAATATTATTTTTTAGCACCACGTCTTACTACCTGTTAAGGTTATACGCCTATGTACTAATTACATTGATGGTTTAGGGATTATAAAGACCTAATTTAGAGGAAGTAGGCCTATACCCCTATTTGCGTGGAGGGAAAGTGGAAAACCATTTAGGAAAACCACCCTCAGTGCATCCGACCGGTATCGAACCCCGATCACCCCGTCTTCAGCAGTATAGTCCAACAAAATATTAGCGCGTTAGACCACGAGGCCACCGAAGCTGATTATATAGTAATTAAAATATCTAAAATATGTTCTACCATGTTGTGTAAAATATAGGATAGATAGTATGCACTAATAAGACAAATAGCCACTAATATTAAAATAGTGAAATAGGACAGTGGTTTCCAAACTCCTCCTAAGACCATCGCGACCCTAGGTTGGAAACTACTGATATATATCTTCCTTGGGAGGATACATTTTGTATATCATTTAATTTATTTGAGGCAATTAACGTGTACTTTATGAACCGACTTATTATATCAGCACGCGACTTCATTCATCAATGTGAAAGGGTAAACCCAAATTACACCAACGATAGTTTTTCGTCCATGCAGGGAATCGATCCCGGGATCTCTTTATCTCAGTAGAAAGACACTTTACCGACTGAGCTAAGTTATCGGACTTTTGATGAATAAAGCGTCGAGTTGACCGTAGTGGTGACGTAAGTGATGGCCAGCAGAGTTCATTCTGAATGTTCCAATGAACTCCTGCAGACAATCAGGTATTGATATATGCACTATTACACAGTGTTGCTGCATCAGTAATGATCTAGAACCGTCTAGACTCTTATATATATTTAAAAAAAGACGTGGACCTCAGACATAAAGAGCAATTGCCGACCACATAATTCACTTGGCGACACTCGCTAGTGCTGATCAGGCAGAACGATAAGACGGTATTTACTACAGAATTAATAGGTATTAGAATAAGAAAATATGCATAAAGAATTAATTAAAAATGTTAATGTGTTCAATTCCTTTTAATGTTCAATTTTCAAAGGAAGAACCTTATCTGAGATCTAGAAAAGGCACTAGATATACTTTAACGTATTCATACGTCAATCCACGTGAACTTCAGCCGTCAGTCTCGATATATATTATAAACACATAAAATAACAATAATAATATGGTAAAAATATTAACAATTATGGCCTAAAAATATTGTATCTTATAAAATAAAACACTTCCTGTCAAAATTAAACTATATTAATTTTACCTATCATGTTTTCAGTAAGTGTAACAACAAAATAACACTTAAAATTTCTCATTTTATGTATGAGTTTACTATTAAAAATCGGCTAGATTTTTGAAAATATTAAAACATGTCTAAGGTAAGAATAATTGAAGATATAAACATTACTGCTTCGAATCCTTTGGCAATGGAAGAAAATAGAGTGTAAAAAATACACGGTTGTATTTATTTGAGGTATTTAACGTACATTTTCTGAATCGACTAATTATATCAGCACACGATAATTTCTATGAGCGAGAGTAAATTCTGTCCGGAAAGGTATTTTCAAATGCCTTCCAGGGTTAATTTACATGCCACAACCGACATGGGACCAACGGCTTTACTTCCCCTCTAAGAGAAGCTGTGCTAAGAATTTTTATCACTCAATAAAATCCGTCAACCTCGGCTGGGTTTGAAACTACGAACATCTGGTCTTGAGGCAGGAACTTTTACTCGTAAGACCACCGAGGTCGTCCATAGTTACGACAGTTATAGTTTTTATACTAATAGGTTCTTACAAAACATTTAGGCCTAATATATTGAATTATCTAAAAAAAAAATACGATAGCGTACTATATTGTAATCAATGATAAGAGCTCGTATTTCAAGAGTACCAGGTTCGATTCCTAGCAGTAAGAATTAATCTCGTCATGTATGGTTTGTAAGCTACAGTATACCTTACTCGCGCATCGAATAACCTTTTAGAGAATATAAACGTGAGACTAAATTAGAAGACAGTGGCGGCTCATAGCTAAAATTAGTGGGGGTGCTGCTCCAGAAATTGTTTAGCCTTTGTTTTAAAATTGTGTAAAAATAGAAATAAAAGTATAAAAAGAAAATGTATTCAGGAACTTGATAAAATATTAACGAAAAAAGTCTAACTTTTTTACTTACTTAAACTTAAATTGTTACAGTTCAAGCTTGATCTATTCATTTAAAAATGAAATCCAGTCTTCTTTTTTAATTTGCGCAAAAAGTTCAATAATTTTCTCCTTGGTCTCTGGATGCCAATTGAGGAAATTTTTCTCCATTGAAAGTACTGCAAGCGCATTTAGTATTTCTGTTAAATAAAAGAACAAAAAAAAATCAAATAGAATAGTTATAAGCAGAATAATAATCTAGCTCTTCTACACTTTATCACATTCAAGAATATGGTACACGGTTTTTAAGCACAACACACGCTGAGTAAAAAAAAACTTCCTTCCATCATCACGCCAGGGCCGGCACTGCGAGAGCAACAGTGCTCTCTCTACCTAGCAGTCCCGTCTTCCTCCATACCCGCCTCCTATGTGCGCATGCACACAACAGTCAAACACCACGTCGCTGGCACTGTGAAGCGCACAGTTCCATACAAAGATTTTTGTATCTTTTTTCATAAACTGGGGGATGGCTACTGAAGTACTGACATTAAGCTTAAGGAATATATATTGTACTACAAAAATTAAGAAAGAATTAAAGAAAAAATTACTCATTATATTAAATGCTATCGATAATATTAAGTGGAAATAGGGGGTGCTGCAGTTCCGCAGTGCCTATACACAAGCCGCCACTGGTAAAAGACATTGATAAAAGACCTATTTAGTTTTAAATCTTTTGAAATTAACACCATCTGTCACAATACCTCTCAAGGTACCATAAATGTCTAACACAGAGGGTTGCAAAAATAGGTACACAGTATATATATATATATATATATATATATATATATAACAGTGTCTTACTACCCGTTCGAGTTATTCGCTTATGTACTAATTAGTCTAATGATTTTAAGGATTTAGAAGGTTATATCATAGGAAGTGTACTCTAATTTGCGTGGAGGGAGAGTTGAAAATCATTTTATAAAAATCCCCCTCAGTATACCCGACCAAGATTCGAACCTCATATCCGTCATCGGTAGTCTAGTTTAGATAATGCGGTCACCCAAGCTGGTTTTATATTATTATTATTAATAATAATTAACACCGCGTGCCTACTAAGGTTATACACATATATGATAACTACTCTACTAGGTGGGATTAGGAAGGAAGCATTTTAGAGGAAGTGTACCCACATTTTCTTGGAGGGATGGTGGAAAACCATTTAAGAATAACACCCCTCAACACAACCGACCAGGATCGAACCCTGATCCCCCCCATCTTCGACTTTTGTGAGAGTAGCAGCCACCAAAGTGGGTCATGTTTTTAATTCAAATGTTGAAACAGCTTAGAGCTATGAACATAACTTTAGCTTTCCAAAATTTAAATTAAGCGGCCACTCCTCAATTTAGGCCTCAGTATGATAGTATTTTATTTCTTATCAATTATGTGAATATAATTAGATAGAAAGTAAAATAGGAAGGCTGAGTTTTATTTTTTGGCATAAAACAAAAAAAACGTAATTAGTATGGAGGTTATATCCGTTCTGTAGAATTGGTTGGACAATTCTTTAATCGGAATGTATTGTTCTTCAAAATATCACCGCACTGCATTTATAAATAATTATAACTTTATTTGATTTAAAAAATCTGTTTTGTTCTTTAAAAAATTTTTTTGTGAAAAGCGTTTTACAGATTGTCCGGGCAATCCGCATATAACTACACTATTGAGGTAGAAATGAGTATGATTAAATTTACGTGCATTTGCGGTGAGGGAATATGAAAAAACATTTAGGACCAAAAAAACTCACTACACCAGACAGGGATTTAAACTCCCACACAGGTAAACAAGACGATACGAGTTAGACACCTAAACCCGTGTGCCCACCGATGCGGGATGTTTAGCTCTTCCATTCTCTAATGTCCCGAAATTATTATTTGATAAATACTTTTGAGACGGAAGCCTTAACTAGCCCAGTTTATCGCAGTCTAGGAAGAATGTACTCAAAAGACAAATAAGATGATAGGCCTTAAGCTAACACAAATACCAGTGTCGTGTTTATACTTTAACCGGTTTGACACGAGTTTATTTTATTTGGTAAATATGTCAAAGATAAATTCTCCTCATACCCACGACACCCTCCCTGTCACTACCCCTCTTCCAAATGACAGACACCCACACCACCCAATCCCCACACCACTCCAACCCCAAAACTCCACCTACATGCCCACTCTCCCACACATATATGACCACCCCCAACCTCCACCCCACCAGCCACCTTACCCCCACAATCATCTCCACAACTCTACGCACCCCCTCACCTATATCCACCCTTACCCACATTTCCCCTCCATGCCATTCAAGTTACATGGTATGAAGGGACAACTTTGGACCACGAACAAACAAAAATTGTTGATTAAAAAAATATAATTAATGCAACGCTTATCAGTCCGGGCTAGGCACATCTTTTCAACAATGTAGTAGAGACGAGTAGGGTAGAGTTTAGAGGAAATGTACCCTCATTTGCATAAAAGACCATTAAGAAACCACTACAATCAGAAAACAAGACAGAGTTTGAACCCCAAACTTCCCCGTCATCGGCAAAACGGACCAAACCAGTTTAACGCTTTGGTCCACGCACCCACCGATGAGGGTGATCATTCGTTAGTATTAAGTTATGTTTTGTTTAGTTCTAGTTACGTGTCTTCGTATCCGTTCGGGTTTTATGAATATAAACTAATCATGCTAATTTGTGAGGGTTGAATAAGGTTTAATTTGGAGAAAGAGTACTCACGTTTGCGTGGAGGGAGAGTGGAAAATAATTTAGGGAAAACCACCCTCAGTGTACCCAACCAGGATATGAGCCTCGATCTCCCCATCATTGATAGTCCAGACTATTGCGAGCGTGACTCCTTAAGTGAAGTTAAAGCATCAAAATAGACGCGTTTTACCCTGATACGAGAGATACGTATGCACCGGAGGCTAGAGCGGCTAACAGATTAGGTGAGCATGCGGACTAAACGTCAAGATCATCTTTGTAGGTGAAAGGAGGTCATGATTAAAATACCAGTCGGGTGTGAAGAGGGTATTTCCCCCCCTCCCAAATGGTTTCCCACTTTTCCTTCACGCAAATGCGTGTATATTTCTTATAAGTTTTACCTTCCTCTTCCTTACTAAATTAGTTCCCCCCCCNCCCCCCCCCTCACTGTATCTGAATAACCATTCAAGATATCTGCAGACATTAATTACGCTAGTGGAGTAAAAATAGAGTTTTATAAAATGTACCAGCATTTGCGTGAAGTGAGCGTGAGAAAACCCCAACGTAAACACACATACTCAGTACATCTAACCGGGTCTCTAACCCCGCTCTCCCCTTGACGGGCAATGCCGTCCAACACTAGAATGACGTGTTAGGCCTTACGACCACCGATGCGGGTATTATTAGTGTGATTAAATGCAGATAGCATGACGGGAGTGGTTATAACACATGACCCCGACCTGGGAAAACCAAGGTTCTAATCCCACCAGCTACATTCGGAACGACTTTACTACCTCCATGAATTTCAATCCAGGCGAATACTTCTTTCCTTTCAATCTATTTCATAAGGTGATAATAAACATGGCGTGTCTGGGTTACATCTATCTGTAGCTCAGTTTGCGGGAAGGTCAGCCAGTACTAATGTACTGTTGCCCAAGGGACGCCCGAAAGTACTAATCGTACATCTTTTCCGTGGAGGCTCTTTCCATGTCTCGTTGAGCTGAGGGGAGGATAGTGAATATGACGGAGTCGAGCCAAACCAAACCCTAGTGAACGTGGGAATTAATTCCCTTTAGAGAAAAATCCCCCTGTACAAGCCGGGTATCGAGCCGAGGACCTCTAGGCCACCAGCCAAGGACCCCGACCACTATACCACGAGGCTGGTTTCCATCGGGTTACTAAGTTGTTGATATGGAGGGGTGGGGGGCCATTGATGTTTAAAATATATAGCTCCCCCTCCACCCCCCCAAAAAAACTCCGCATATTATCTATGGTTTATATAAAAACCGATCGTGATTGTAGCCAAAGTCCAATTTTCATAGAAAGGGCCCTTTAGAAAATACAAACCTATTTTTTTTCACGCGGCCAAAATTATATAACGTGCTGTTTTATTAGTGTTATTTTATATGTATCTAAAGTGAGAGCTGCAGATCCCACGACGTGAGAGTAACTTTTCTTGAACTGTACAAGAGAGTAGTAAGCTCACCTTGGTGACAGGGTCGTAAACCAACACCAACATGTTTCTTCGGTAGCGCGACGGTCAACAGGAGATCCAGTGAAGATGATATTGTATTCTCTGACAGCCCTCAAGCAAACGACTAGTACTAGTGGCTAACTTGTCTTCACAATCACAAGCCACACACACACAAACCCTCCCCTCTTCCCCTCATCAAGGACAACACACCGTGACGTCAGGGTCACCTCAAGAGAAGGACCGTTCACGGGTATGTTTAGTTCATCGTCGACATTTGAAACATATTTGTAGATGTTAGCTAGGAAAAACTACTTTTGTTGTGTTCTTTCATCGGCTCCTGTAACCTTTGATTGGCAGTATTAATATTGTAGGCTGTATACACATGTGTCGAAGGAGGAATATGTTACAGTAAGCAGCAAACATTGAGCATGAAAACATTTGGTCAGAGAGGACCGGAGAGGGGTGGATGGAGTTTAGCTGGAGCCTTGGGGAATATTGACACAGTGTCGGGGGTTGTACTCTCGATAACAAGTGAAGGCGACAACACAACACTTCTAACGGCTGTACCAAGTGTTGAGCTGGTCAGTCTTCCTTCGTGCACTTGCACATAGTTGGCAACTGGAGACTATACTGGTGCTGAGACACACAAGACAACTTGCACATAGCTGGCAACTGGAGACTATTCTGGTGCTGAGGCACACAAGACAACTTGCACATAGCTGGCAAGAAGAGACTATACTGGTGCTGAGACACAAGACAACTTGCACATAGCTATCAAGAGGAGACTATACTGGTACTGAGGCACACAAGACAACTTGCACATAGCTGGCAAGAAGAGACTATATTGGTGCTGAGACACACAAGACAACTTGCACATAATAGCAAGTGGAGACTACTTCTGCCAGTATCAAATGGAGAGTTAAACTAAAATAGCTCGATTATTATATTATGGCTTAATACATCTATATTATTTGTACACCAAAACTCTTAAACAGATACCATACCAAATATCCTTGACCGTTAATTAAACACCAAGAAGAAGAAAAACCAATTAGACCTTATATAGTGTCTTTAAACCTGGGCCAGAATTGAGCCCGGGACCCTTAATTCAGTGGACAGAGATAATGTGCCAAACTATTATTGTATGGATAAATTGACGGTTTGTTTCATTCCATTCCAGAATAGTTTAAAAAATATAACGTGAATTGCGTTAATGTACTATCTCAAGGTGTTTTCTAATGTTAATGTGAGTCTCACTAAAACTTTTGAAAGGTTCTGTTAGTATGTTCATAAAAATATTAGTTTTTAGCTGAATGTACTGAAAATTTTTGACTCTTTGGCTGTTTCTAACACCAATAAAGGAAATAAAGAAATATATATGAAAATATTTGTTAAATAGAGTCAACACATAAACATCTCATTAAAAACTTAAAACTAATAACTTTTTAATTACAATTTACAATTTTCTTCGCAAGTAACTTAGCTTTGCACTGGTGAATTACTTGAAAATGTCTGTTAAGCCTTAATCTGTTAGTTATGATAATCATAAAATTTTGTTTGTATGGTTGTAATATTTAAGATAATTGCTGTGTTATCAATAATTTAATTTATTACTTTTCAAATAGCACTATTTATAAGACCATTAGAATGTTGAATGAATCAAATGTTAGGTTCAGAATGATCTATCTTTAGCCAATTTTGTTTGAAATAAAAAAAAACATCTTGGCCCATTATCAAGAAATGGGATTCGAAAAGGATGCTTGTGTAGAGAAGCTCGAGTAGATAGTCCTGTCTTTAATAAATGAGCTACATTTAATTTGTTTTGGTGGCCACATAATCTAAAGCGCTATTCTCACAGTAGACTAGACTGCCGATGCCGGGCAGATCGAGATTCGAATCTAGTTCCGGTGTACTGAAGAATTTTTCCAATTTACTTTCACGCAAATGCGGGTACACTTCCTCAAAATATAGCCTTTATAATCTCTAAAACCATTAGCGTAAGTAGTAAAAACGTACAACCCGAACGTGTAGTAAGACGCGGTGCTAAAAAAAAAGTTGTC
This sequence comes from Timema shepardi, assembly GCA_902151425.1. Lineage (NCBI taxonomy): Eukaryota > Metazoa > Arthropoda > Insecta > Phasmatodea > Timematidae > Timema > Timema shepardi. The sequence continues at coordinate 155,091 of CABFVX010001253.1, read as the reverse complement.
TAAGAATTAATTTGAAACTGATGTTAAAAACTGACGACAGTATAATTTTTTTTAGCACCACGTCTTACTACCCGTTTGGGTTATACGCTTGAATTACTAATTACGCTAATGGATTAGGGATTTGGATGGTTGAATTAGAGGAAGTGAGCCCTCAGTTGCGTGGAGGGAGAGTGGAAAACCATTTAGGGAAAACCACCCCCAGTTCACCCGACCTAGATTCGAACCTCGATCTCCCCGTCCTCAGCTGTCGAGCTCAACACGACAAGCGCGTTAGCCAACTACGCCACCGAGGCGGGTGACAGTATAATAAAACTTTATATAAGATGACGTTGAAATATATTATCAATGTCTTTAACGTAAGAAGATATTACAAAGAAAAAATTAATTTCTTTAAAAAAAACTCGATTCTGGGTATTTTATTTATATATAATCCTTTAAAAAAAATTCTTTAACATCTTAAATGTATGAGACACTATTCTAAATAAATGATACGACATACGGGCCCTTTATCAAATCCTAAAGGGTTTCTTGATTGTTTGTTTGAGGTAGGCCTATTTAACATGTAATTCCAGAACCGACTTATTATATCAGCACACGACTTAAAAACTAAAATAAATTTAGAACAAACACACCATCCAGCCCCGGGAGTTAATTTATCACTGTGAAAAATGGGGTGGGTGAGGGGGACATATTTCACGAATTATAGCTTTTTCAGTCATGCCGGGAAACGAACCCGGGACACTTGACTCAGTAGACAGACACGGTACCAAGTGAGCTAAGTACATCTTGCCTCGTCCCACTATGGTGCAGCTTTGGGCCATATTATTTATTATCCGTCGAGGTAAGACCGTTTTCAACCTTAAAAGAAGTGTAGGCCTACATACTTTCTAATATAGCTTATTATAGCTTAAAACATTTTTTTTTCAGAAATAGGTTATCAGTAAATCAACCATTCATAAATTTCCCTCAGAAAAATCGACATATTATTTTTATATTTCATAAATTTCCCTCAGAAAATCCGACATATTATTATTTTGACAAGTTTATGAAACTCTATCCAGATATACAATTTTAACAAAATTGCTGCGACTACTTTAAAAAAATCAGTCACGTGTAAATCACATTTAAACTATTTTTTTTTAAATTATTTTATTAATAATATTCATCATAGTTGCAGTAAGGAGAAATATGAGATTATAATATAAAGAAAGTACTTAAATGTTACACATACTTAAATTGATTTGTACAACACCATTGGTCGACTAAATCAAGATAAAAATAAGAAAAATAACGGGCAAGAAGATTTATTAAAGAAAGGTCTAATTTATCATTAATTTTATAATGAAGTCAATTAAAAGAGGTACCTTATTAATAAGAATGTATGTTTTTTTAAACCATACATTCTTATTAATAAGGTAAAAAAAAACTCCTAACCTATTAATTTCTAACAAAACCGTTAGAGCTATTTTCAAGAATAATATTAGGGATAGAATATAAATCCCGTTTTAGAATCGAGGTTTGACGAAATCACAACTAAATATTACGTCCGAACGAAACTCATAAAACTGGTTCTGCTGTAATACCTGTTACAAACAGAATTATTGTAATAAACACCTTTTTTAAAAAAAAATATTCGGGTGTACATAACATCAACCTTTATCATTATCTTGGAGTAAAAAATAATAATTTACGATTGCAATATTGTCTCTAGATGTAAAAGTAGCAACTATGATAAGTCAGTTTTCACCATTTTGTTATTTATAACAAATTACGTCAATAAATATTGAAAATGGTCCGCTGGAGGTTGACTGAAGCAACTTGAATATCAACTATAGGTTGATTTCCTGCGCTCGAGACAAGATATGTAGATCAATATAAACAGCTTAGCTCTAGCTTAAGCTCAATAGAAAGAATACAGTTCTATCTTAATAAAAAGAGTCCAGCTTTATTTCAGTTTATATAGTCCAGCTCTAGTAGCTCAGTAGAAAGAGTCAAGCCCTAGCTCAGTAGAAAGAGTCCAGCTCTAGCTCAGTAGAAAGAGTCAAGCCCTAGCTCAGTAGAAAGAGTCCAGCCCTAGCTCAGTAGAAAGAGTCCAGCTCTAGCTCAGTAGAAAGAGTCAAGCCCTAGCTCAGTAGAAAGAGTCAAGCCCTAGCTCAGTAGAAAGAATCCAGCTCTAGCTCAATAAATAAAGAGTCCAGTAGAAAGAGTCAAGCCCTAGCTCAGTAGAAAGAGTCCAGCTCAGTAGAAAGAGTCAAGCCCTAGCTCAGTAGAAAGAGTCCAGCTCAGTAGAAAGAGTCCAGCTCTAGCTCAGTAGAAAGAGTCAAGCTCTAGCTCAGTAGAAAGAGTCTAGCTCAGTAGAAAGAGTCCAGCTCTAGCTCAGTAGAAAGAGTCAAGCTCTAGCTCAGTAGAAAGAGTCAAGCTCTATTCAGTAGAAAGAGTCCAGCTCTAGCTCATGTAGAAAGAGTCCAGCTCTAGCTCAGTAGAAAGAGTCCAGCTCTAGCTCAGTAGAAAGAGTCAAGCTCTATTCAGTAGAAAGAGTCAAGCTCTAGCTCAGTAGAAAGAGTCCAGCTCTAGCTCAGTAGAAAGAGTCAAGCCCTAGCTCAGTAGAAAGAGTCAAGCTCTATCTCAATTGAAAGAGTCCAGCTCTATCTCAGTGGAAATAGTCCAGCTCTAGCTCAGTAGAAAGAGTCCAGCTTTAGCTCAGTAGAAAGAGTTTAATCCTAGCTCAATAAAAAGAGTCCAACCAAGAGTCCTTGATTAGATATCAGGTGATGTATCCTACATTAATATGGGCTCGTTTTTTTCATACAGTACAGTTCTTGGTGCTAGGGTCGACATTAATTAGAGAAAGTTTCTAATTTTTGTGTTTAGATAAACTTATGTTCTAAAGTACTTTGTGAGTGTGTTTGTGTGTGCATGCGTGCTCGTGCGTTGCGTATTACTACCCATCTGGCTTATTCAACCATTTTTCTCACTACTGAAGTCGGAATCGTGAAGGTATAATTTAAAGAAAATATGCCTGAATTTGCGTGGAGGGAGGGGGGAAACCCATTTATGAAAAAAACACCCTCAAATCAACTGACTGGAAGTCGAGCCACCCTGTCCCCAGCAGTCCAATCTATTGCGAAAGATCCGTACCAGTGACCACATCATCTAAAGCAGGGGATTGGCAACATTTTTGTCAACGCGAGCCTTATAGGTTAGAATAAAATAAAATGTGAAACTGGTTTGAATTAAATATAGAGCAAACTCAAAAATACAACTTTATATTTATCATATAGTAATAAGTTTTTTCTCCATTTTTATTAACACAGTTGTTTGTTAAATAAATTGCGAGCCAGATAAAATCAACTGGTGGGCCGAAGGTTGCCAACCGCTCACCATTTTGGACCGCCGATGACGAGAAGAACTAATCCCAAGAGTTTTTTTTTTGCTAGATGGTTTTCATCTTTATCTCCACGCCAATGCGGATATACTTACTATATAAATTGAACCTCCTTGATCTCTAATACATTAGCGTAACACTAACACATACATACATATAGCTCGCACGGGTAGTAAGACGTGGTGCTAAGAAATATAGGCCTATATGTTGCGATAGTGAGACGGCTTAGGCCTTAAACCAATGAGGTGGGTGGTAAATTTAAAAATAATCAAGTTAAATTAAAAAAAACACACGTGTTGATTTTTCATTTAAATATAAAATTATATTTGAATCCTTGAGGCATAAAAAATAAATACACATTAAATACTAAATTAAAATAAAATAGATAACTATCTAGTTAACGGGTCGTCCTAGAAACACCGGTGTGTTTGGTAGAGTGAGTTGAAGGAAATTAGTGAAGGGTTCGTTAGGAACTGGTTTCTTAATTGGATGCTCGGTGAACCCAGATGCGACCCGGTTAGACATCGATTGAAAATAATGGCCCGTCCCTTTAAGACCTCATATTATAGATAAACACACGGAGACTAATTTATTTGTATTAGTACATACCCAACACTTCCCAAGAGTATTTCTTGTCTGATAGTACTACAACATTTGAGGCGATACTTTCACCAGTTACCACCAGTGACGTGCCGTGAAGTGTATCCAGGGTGAGTAGAGTTGGTTTAAGTTGTTACCCGCCTCGGTGGCGTAGTTAGTTAGCGCGCTAGTCGTGTTGAGCTAGACTCACGAGGACGGGGAGATCGAGGTTCGAATATCGTTCGGGTGAACTGGGGGTAGTTTTTCCTAAATGGTTTTCCACTCTCCCTCCACGCAAATGCGGGTTCACTTCCTCTAATTCAACCTTTCCAATTCCTAATCCATTAGAGTAATTAGTACTTAAAGCGTATAGCCCGAACGGGTAGTAAAACGTAGTGGTAAAAAAGAAAAGAAAAAAGTTGTGTTCTCATCACTTGGTAAGACCAATGTTCAGTTTTTTTTAACAGCGCGTTTTACTACCCGTTCGGGATATAAGCTTATGTGCTAATTACACTAATGTGTTAGAGATTAGTAAGGTTTAATTCATATGAAGTGAACCCACATTTGCGTGGAGAGAGAGAGAGAGTGGAAAACCATTTAGGAAACATCCTCAGTGCACCCAACCCGGATCGAACCCTGATCTCCCAGTCTTCGGCAGTCTATTATAACACTAGAATAGCGCATTGGACCATGCGGCCACCGAAGGTATCCTTTACTCTAATTATGAAGGGAATAACACAAGCTGGTAGCTACTAGAGTTACTAAAACAATTTTAATATATTCATTTATCAAGTCATGTGATCTGCAGTTATCACCAATGATATATATTATCGATACCTATAAAATAACACAGATAATATAATAAAACATTATCAATGTTGGCAGAAAAGAAATGTGTTTGAATTTTATAAACTGTTCTTCCAACCAAAATCAAGCAATATCTGAGGTATATTCCATTCACGGTAGGAATTGACTACTGAAAGGCCTTTTTTCCCTACCATAAATCTACTATATAGTAGGATATTGGTAGGAAAAAAGATCTTTCAGAGAGTAATTCCTACCGTGAATGGAATATAGGAGTGCAGTTAAGTAACAGCCAGCTGAAGGTTCCTTATCGCAAACATTGGTTGTAAGTCACTATAATACATTCACGACCTTAGTTTACTTGGATGACAGCTCAAAAAGTTACTAGAAGTAATTCCTAATACATCACTACGCCAACAGCTGATAGTTGTCACTTTGGATAACTGTAATGGAAACGTATGGTAATGTATGAATTCGATAGTTAGTTAGCCACAGTAATTTAGGCCATTATTATTTATATATTTATTTGAGGCCGGACACAAAGCTTATTTATCGTTTTATTACACTTAAAACATTATTATTCACATTACTTTCACCAAAGGTCTAACTTATATAGCTTCAAAATGGCGAGCGACGAATTTAAACCATGTGTTTGAACGTGACGGAAACAAGTTATTTACAATGATGAACTCACGCGGTGGATGAAAGCATTTTATTCAGTTAAATATTTTGAAATACGATAAAATAATCATAATTATTATATTTATAAAAAATGACAAGTATTTTCTCTTTTCCAAGTAAATACTATGCCTGTATTAAAAGGTATTAATGTATGCACCATATTACATATCATAGATAACATTTCAAAAAGGAGAATAAATACTTTTAATTGTGTTTAAAATATTGTTTCGGATTGGGTAAAAAGAAATTATTAAAAGTTATGAAACAGTGTAAGAAAATTTAAGTTTACGTTATTTTTAATGTAAAATATAACGTGTAATTAAAAAAAAACTAGCATTTATAACAAAACAGTGATCTTTTACAAGTGTTGGCAGCCCAAAAACTAAACGTATGATTTTTGAACTGTCATCCAGGTAAATACCTATCATGAACAGACTTTATGTCAACCTAATAGCATTTTTTTTAGCACCACATCTACTACGCGCCACCGATAATCTGATTGGTCAAATAGGGACTGAAGGCTGTATAACACAGAATAGGTACAGTTTTAACAAGTTCTGGCCCATTTCAGTGGCCGAATGGTCTAAGGCGGCGGTTCCCAACGCGAGGTACACGAACCCCCAGGGATACATGCCAGGACGTTTGGGGGTACGCGAAAATATCTGAATGATGGCGGAAAGAGCTACATATGCCAGCAGTGTAAGACAAAAAGATCTGTCAAATATGATGGAATTAACTCAACCATATGGTGAGGGGTGGGGCAGTTTTCTCTCTCTATATTTTACCTTGAGAAAATGATTTCAAACATAAAATAGTTTTTTTAATAATTTTATTACTAATAAATTAATAAATTAATTAAATGTGTTGGGCACATTTCATGGGAATGTGCTGCCAAGGAAAACGCAGGCGAAAAAAAGGTTGGCAACCACTGATCCGAGGTATCTCACTCGTAACAGACTGGTCTGCTGAAGATGGGGAGATCAGGAGTCAAATCCCAGTCGGGTCTACTGAGGGTAGTTTTCCCTAAATGGTTTTCCACTCTCCTTACACGCGATTGGAGGTACAGTAGCCCCATGGCTTCTTTGGTGCTGACTGACAGCTCACAGCTGACAGCTAAAAGCTTTGAAAAGTTTCCAGACCAAATTATGTATCCCTACGCCGAACCATATGCTCTGCAAAAACATGTGTTTAGCAGCTGTCACTTCTGACGGTCAAAATTTAGGTATATACCTAAATGTTGACTGTCAGCTGCCAGCTGTGAACTGTCAGTCAGCACCAAAGAAGCCATGGGGCTACTGTAGATTACTTCTAAAATGCTTCATTCCTCAACCCTACCCCGATAGAGTAGTTATCGTATGCGTATAACCTGAACAGGTGGTCAGACGGGGCGATTAAAACAACTCTGCTTGACCTGGCGAGACAATATGGCACGCCGCTGACGAGCCCAGTCAGGAGTCAAACCCCGGTCCTACGAACCAGCTAGTCTGCACCTTTGAACTCAAGCGAGACCAGAGTCCACGACCCCTAAGGTAGTGACGTCACCTCGGAGCGGATGAGATGGATGTCAAATATTTGCACCTGCCAAGATCCACGATGAATCGCAAGGTAAGGGCTTGTCTTGTGAAGGGGGGGTGAGGTCAAATGTCTGGTGTGGAAGACGGGCGCCACCTGCAAGGTGACTCCACGGTGCGCCGCAACTGTGTTAAGGTGGGAGTGTAGGGGACGCGAGAAAAAGTCAGTGTTTTTGAAAGTTTTTTTTAGCAAAACTTTTTTTTGTGAAACTAAATAAAATATTGTTCTAGTAGAAATATAGAGTTTAATTTTCCTCACATGATGATTTCAACAGTCGTTGAATATCTGTCATGTCTAGAGCGGGATTAGATAAAAAAACCTTTTTAAACGAATAGAAAAAGTTGTTATTAAATTACAGAACACCATTGACAGATATTCAACAACTGTTGATATCACCATGTGAAGAAAATTGAAGTCTATGTTTCTACTAAATCAATATTTGTTTTATTTTGACAAAAAAAATGTTAGAACACATTTTAAAGTTTAGTAAGAAAAGGTAATATTAATTTGTGAATCAATAAATGTACTATAAAATTATAAAAGGTATTAGAGATATATGTTGTATTAAACATAAAACTTTTTTTTAAATACATAAAATCTCATTAAGTAATTCATGCCATGAAGAATGAGAGTCGAAACATAATTTGACTCATGACCCTGATATTCTTGAGTGTAATGTCTTAATATAAGTTTTTCTGTTACAAAGGCCTTTATAATATGTTTCAACTGTCATTCTTCATATGAATTGAATTATTTAATGATATTTAATGTATTTTATAAAACTTGTTTAATACGATTCTATCTAATACCTTTTAGTGAATGATTAAAAAATTAACAAAAAAAAGTCTATAAAAACTGATAAAACACTCAACTTTTCTCACGCACACTACACACAATATAGTAGAATGGTATCAATATTGACTATATTGTATAACTACATTTGAAAAAAGTTCCTTCTTACCAAAATCCTACTACTTATACCAAGTACTTGTTTTATAATCGCGGAAAGAAAACGAAAAACCAATTTGATTTCCCAATGAATAATTATTTTCAAGTAATAATCCCACCTAGCCTAAGACATCACTACCTATCCGGACTATTAAAATTCAATCAGGGAGTCGAACCGGAACCATAATCCATGACCAAAATTAACAGTTATTTTTAAGGAACAAAAACTGGAACAGGAACCCTAAAAATAAATTGATTGGAAACTATAACTGGAATAAGGAATCCATATATCTAAAAATATATTAAAAGCTTATCAAGGTTCTTATTGGTTCTTAAAGGTTCTAAATTTTTATTCTTTTTTTATAATTGCATTCTATGTTCTTCTTTAACTTTTTTCTAAACACACGATTTTTCCTTTTCTCAGGATTTTTTGTCAATAGCATATATTATGTATTTAAAAGAACCGGAACGAGGTACGGAACTTAACTAAGAAAAGAACAGGGACCAGTACCAAAACCTTAAAATGTTAGAGTGAAGAGCCCGAACCTAACTAAGAAAATAACCGGAACTTATATTTTTCTTAACCGGAACCAATAATGGCACCTTAAAAAATCGGATTGGAGAACCGGAACCGATACATATTTTGGTTCGACTCCATGCATTCAATCACACTAATAAGGTAAGAATGTGTAGGACAGAATTGAGAGTAAATGGACCCATATTTGCGTTGAGGGAGTGTGGCAAACCCTTTAGAAAAGAAAAATAATATCCTTTGTACACCCAACCAGGATTAAAACCATGATCTCCTAATCACCAGAAAACCAGACTAGGCGAGCTTGACGTTTAGTCCACGTTCCCACTGATACTGGTAACATGCTGGTAACACCATTGCAACCCGCCTCGGTGGCGTAGTTGGCTAACACGCTAGTTTCGTGTTGAGCTAGACTGCCGAGGCCGGGGAGATCAAGGTTCGAATCTTGCTCGGGTGAACTGGGGGTGGTTTTTCCTAAAATGGTTATCCAATTCGTCTAGGCAAATGCGGGTTCACTTCCTCTGTGTTTAACCTTCCCAATCCCTAACCTATTAGAGTAATTAGTACTTAGGCATATAACCCGAACGGGTAGAAAGACGCGGTGCTAAATAAAAAATAATAATACATTAAAAAAACAGTGCAGTGACCTAAGATAAAGAAATTAGCTTTGCGGATGTTTATTTCCATCATCTTGGATGGTGAGAGAGAGGGGAAGGGGGGAAATAATAAAAATCATTTGCTGAAAACCAACTTCCGATCACCAGACTTTGACCGAACACCAATTCACCCATTAACGGCGACTAAACGCCATGCGAGTCTAACGCCTTAGACCACTAGGCCACCTATACAGGTGTTTCAAAACAATTTGTCACGTGTGGTGGCATACTGTGGTATCAGATCTAACTCATTAGAAAGAATCCAGCTAAGCGTCCTTGATTCGATATCAGGTGATGTCTCCCACAAGAAAAGATTTATTCAAATTTAACAACATTATTATTATTATTATTATTAGCACCACGTCTTACTACCCGTTCGGGTTATACGCACTTACGCTAATGTGTAATGGTAGGGCGATTGTGAGATGAAATGGAGGACCTACAGTTTAACGTGGAATCCGAACCACGGTGGAGACCTGACATTTCCCACATTCACAAGATAGCTGGTCAGAGGTGAAGGAAGGGTTTGGTAATCAGATAAATTTATGCCGGGACTGGGGATTGAACCCCGGCCGCCAGCATAGAAGTCTGACACCTTACCCCTAAATTTAACAACAGTTTAGGGTAGGTATAGAAGGGTTTTGATCGAAAGGGCCTTATAGAAAATACAAACATAAATTTGCGATCAACGTTAGTAGCATTTTACTAGTTTATTAATGTTAACTATTAAATATTGATGATATTATCTATAGAAGGAGACAGTTGCAGATCACGACTTGACGCATGAATGTATTTAAAAGTAGATATAGTCATTTTTATAACTGTCAGTTAAAGTTAGTCCTATTAAAACTGATTTGTAAAAAAGGCGTTTTGAAAAGCATTTTTCTTCGAATCATATTAATTGCAATAAGTTTTTTTGTTTGAATTTATTATTTGAATAGTCCACGATATATTTTTCTAGTTAAATAAAATGGTTGATGAAAAGTTCGCAAATTGTGATTTAAAAAAATGTATACTGTGTTTGAACTACCCCTTGGATATCTCGAAGTAACATCGTAAGTAGTTTGGAATCGTATGTGATAAATCGAACCATTAGCTTGGAAGCTTTTGAAAACATGTTTTAAAACCACCACTAAACAAACATTTATTTTGGTTTTACACAAAGACACTACTCCGAGAATGATTTTTCAGACAACAGCTCCTGTGATTGTCTGTAGACATATCCCTCCCTCATATTTCAAGTAATCTTCTGTCTTTCTTCTACAATGTTTCCTTTTTTTTCTCTTCGTTCTTTATCCTGAGGCTTTACATGTTTTTCTTGTTTTATGCATGTCTAATCGTTCTTCTTTGCATCTCCCTCTTTTTTCATTTTTTTTTTCATTTTTTTTTTTCATTTCACTCCTCCGTTACTTGTCCTGTTTTATTCTGGCTCTGTATTTCTCCTTACATTCGTTCCAGAAGCTGAACAGTTTTTGTGTGCTAAATGGATCTATGTACAACTATAATGGGTTTTGCTATTGTTACTTGGTTCGAGTCCCCGTACCTCAATGGTTAGGGTCTCTTTAAGGTGGGATGGAAAGAAAAAAAAGATTAGGTAGATAATTTTGTAATTATTATAGAAACATTTTTTTTGGCTGAACTATATAAAATATTTCTTCAGTACATATATTTAATGTAGTATTATACACCCTGTAATCTCAACAGTTTTTTAAAAATATATGTCATGAGAGCATTGTGTAAGTTTACCATAAAACTTTTTAGTTTCTGTTTCATTGACACAATGCTCATGACAGATATTCAAAAACTGTTGCAATTACCACGTATGGAATATAAAACTAATCGTATCTAATGAAGCAAAATTTTATTAATTTTAGCCCAAATAGTTGTTTGTCATAAAAACTACAAAACTATGGTTCTTAAGGTGGCCATCTAGGTAATCGAGAAATTGTCACGCAGGCGTTCAGCTCTAACGTAATATTTAATTCTACGATGCGTTATTTCAAAATATGATTCAAGCCAAAATAAAGTCGAAAGATTCCAAAAGGGTTCTTTTTCATTAAAAACCTCATAGTTTTTTTGAGTTTTATTAATAGAATAAAGGTGTAAAATCGTGACATTAGCACCTTTTCAACCAGTTTATAAACATATTTGCGGAGCTATGAGACTAGAATGAAAAAGGGCCCTAAGTTTAGCTTTCCTCTAACAAATACGATAATTTTTAGATAGGTTCATAAATTAAAATTTTAAGATATTTGAGAAATAACTGCGAGCTTTCCTCTTTACCTTAATATAAAAAGTTTCGTAGTTTTCTTTCCATTCTTTTTTTTTTTAGCACCACGTCTTACCATTCGAGCTATACGCTTTTCTTTCTTAATGACATGACAAAAGGTGGTTGTAGGCGAAGGGTGAAAGGGTGTATAATCTTATACAGGATAGAGAAGTAGTTCCAGAAAACGACACAAACCATTGTGTTTTTTTAAGCCATGTGTAGCCTGACAGAGATTGATTTCACGCTGACAAAGACGGCCACCTTAACAAGAGTTCACTCCCATCCCACCTTAAACGATCCTGGTTCCATTCCACCAAGTTCTTGTGATTAAGAAAGTCGGGCGAAGGATCTTACCAGTCCGTTCCTGTGGTTAAGAAAGCTGAATGAGATACTTAGGTTTAATTCCAGTAAGTTTCTGTGGTGTAGATGGTGCACAAAAGTAATTTATTACTGTAAAAGTGGTTCAATTTGTATAATTTATAGTACTGGATTTCTAGAAAATAGCGCCTTTCACATTTACCTGAACTTATAATTCATAGTTGACCTCTTCTTATGTTTTGACTTTCCTTGATTTTTACAGTTTATACAGATAAAAATACATAAATTTTCCCAGTATTTTATATGCAAATCAATAAAAAATATCTAGTTTTTTAGCACCACGTCTTACTACCCATTCGGGCTATATGCTAATGGTTTCGGGGATTAGGAAGGTTATATTAATAGGAAGTGTACCCGCATTTGCGATGAGGGACAGTGGAAAACCATATTGGGGGGAAAACACCCTCAGTACACCCGACCGAGATTCGAACCTCGATCTCCCCGTCATCGGCAGTCTAGTTTACTTCAAGAATTGCGCGTTAGACCCGCGGGATCACCAAAGCGGGTAATAACAATAAATATTTTTATTGTTTCTTTTTGTTAAATTCTTGCCACAAGAGTTATTAGAGACAGATAAATATGACAGTACTCTTCGCAAAATATTACAAATTGGGGATAAAACTAAAGTTTTATATCGGCTTTGGCTGTTCTACTTTGTATTAAGAAAATTGTTTTTAAAATATCTGAAAATATTAGTGACTTGTTAAATCTATTCTGATTTATATCAAACTTTTCCTTACCACACAAAATTATCTTATTTCTCTATGTTTTCCCAGTATTTCTGGAGCGTATTAACAATGAAATAGTAATCAAAACACAAATATATAGGCTTACGACTTTTTTCTAAGTTATTATAGTTTTAAACTTATGAGTTGGCTCAGGTCAAACTTCCCTCCACGCAAATGCTGGTGCATTTCCTTTAGATTCTACCTTCCTGATAAATACCCCTCCTGGTGTAATTAAACGCCTATAGTTTGGACGGGTAGTAAGCAGAGTAAAAAAATACTATGATAGAATATAATATCTTGAAGGAATCCGTGATGTATAAACACGATCATTTTTGTGACCTACACTTTAAGAATTATTACAATTCACAATTATCTCCGCTAACGTTTCAGAAATATTAACTTTGAAGTGTTCGTACCCCTCCCCTCCCTCCCCCACATCACTCCTTTTCTTTTCTCGTCCTACAAAAACTTTGAAAAATGTCCGTAGAGGCATCCCAGGCTCATAAAGACCTAAAGAAATAGGATGCCCCCACCCCCTGCACCCCCGGAGAGCGATTTCAACCATGTGGTTATTCTTCAGTTTAGACATGCGCTGTCATTAGGTTAAGAACGGTTGCACTAATGGTAGGAACAGCCTCTCATATCCATCACTGTGTGTGGATCTCTGTTATTGAACAAGGAAGTCGTTTATATACACAATATTATAAAACCATAATAATTATGAGGCGCCGCCCAAACAAATTGATGAGACTATCTCAGTCACGTGGAGTTTGATGAGTATTTACTAGGTTCCTCTTATTTATCATAATTATTCTATAGAACAACGACAGATTGAGGTAGATAAATTTACAAGACAACAAAATTTAATATATGTAAGGTATACTATAACTCCTTTGTAAATAAGCATTTTAGGAATGAGATAAATCTGGAAAGGCCTTCTCTTAGTCAAAAACTAAGCCCAGCGAAAAGGTTTTCCTCGTCCATATAGTATTTTAAAATTATTTCTATCACTACCCATTCAGTTTAAACACGCATATAGTGTTTATATAGATGGTTTCCCATCCTGCCTCAGCGTGAATGTGGGTACATTTCCTCTTTCTTTTCCTCTCTGCCGGTTCCCATATCTCTCTTAAAAACTCTTCGAAAATGAGCCAATATCACATTGTTAATGAAAAAGAGCCCTGTTGGAATCTTTCGACTTCATTTTGGCGTGACCCGCCTCGGTGGCGTAATTGGCTAGCGCGCTAGTTTCATGTTGAGCTAGACTGCCGAGGATGGGGAAATCAAGGTTCGAATCTCATTGAGGTGAGCTAGGGGTGGTCTTTCCTGAGTGGTTTTCCCCTCTCCCTCTACGTAAATGCGGGTTCACTTCCTCTAAATTCAATCTTCCCAATTACTAGCCCATTAGCGTAATTAGTACTTAAGCGTATAACCCGGACGGGTAGTAAGATATGGTGCTAGATAAATAAATATTTTGTCATGAACCATATTTTTTAAATAACGCATCGTAGAACTAAATATTGCGTTAGAGCTGAACGTCTGCGTGGCCATTTCTCCCTTCCCCGGGTGGCCTCCTTAATTAATAAATGAAAAAAAGAAAAGGATTAATCCCTATTTCACCAATAATGTATTTTACGACTATGCCGGGAATCGAACATTAAAATCTTAAAGTGGGCAGACACGTTACCAACCGAGCTAAAGTGTCGGATTTAAAAAAAAATTATTCTTAAAGCGTAGACTTGTAACAGTTTTGCACACACAACACAAACCTGTACAGTAAAAAAA